>JADRCD010078340.1:0-12500 GCA_019843815.1 Montemys delectorum | reverse complement strand
TATCAACATGAAAAGACATCCACTCCTTCTCGTTCTAAAATCTTTTTACCCCCTATTCTGTGATTGTAGCAAATTTTATGAGAATATAAATATTAAATAAAACATTAAAGAGAAGACAATACATTATCTATGTATGTTTGTGTAGCATATAATATATATTACATACACAAATATACACATACACACTCATATATATATGTATATGAATATATATATTGATTTTAGGTCATTTAGCAGCATACTTAGCCTCTATTTTCTAGATACGAACTGATGTATTACAGGTGTGACAACAAACTACATCTTCATACATTAATTACTACATGTACCCTGAGGTTGAAAGATCAACTTCAGGTGACACTCTCTATGATAAAGAAATCACATATATCAATTCACTACAGTATTATTCCAAAGTAGATACTACTAGACTATTAATGAGTACAGATCATAATGAATATATAACAAAGCAAAATGTTGTAAGTAATTAACAATCTGTGTTCTAAGATCAATTAAGAGATCACTATAGAAATTCTCTGGATTCCATGGTTTTTATGATTACTATGTCTTATATTTGGGATAATATTTTATTTCTAATATTTATCTTCTAAAATGTATGGAAAGATGGTATATTAATTAAAGTTTTCTAATTTTGAGATTCCATTGTATTAGAATTTGTGTTTAGTATCAAATTTATTACAATTTTGTGAAACTAATATAGTATTTTATTTTTATATTGTATGTATTTGTTACTTTCACATTCACGTGTAAATTCATTGATAATCCTTATATACTGAGGAAATTGCCTCATAATTGCAAAAGCAAATGTGCTTTTTTACATGTTACTTAGCAATGTAAATAGGGACTTTTGTATGTAATATCAGATAATAGGGAGAATTCTCAAAGATAACGTTGGCACCATGAACATTTCAAAGTCAGGCTACTAATGGCAACTAATGAGTAATTGATTAATAATAACTATCTAAAACATGATAGTGCCTATCGATGCACTAAGGGTTTTTATGAAGAGGATTTACATACAAAAGTAAGGCCTTCACTTTAGAACAAACTAAACTATCATTACAAGCAATTCATAGCACAGTCTAAAGGATTATGCAGTCACCAAAAATTGTGTTAAAATGTGTAAATTTGCTGCAAAGCACATATTTCACCTTTATATCTATTATTTTCATTGCAAATCTAAGAGAAAAGACACAATCCTGTCAGTAATAAATTGTTTAGCAGTTGTTTATAATTAGAATGTTCCTGAATTTAGTCTTTAATTTATACCTCAGATACTAATCAATCACTGAATTTTATTAAAGAGAGAAGTCATTTGTATACCAGTCTGAGGAATATAACACAAAGGCAGCATGTCTAGCTGTACTAACTCAATCTCACCTTGTACAATTCCCCGAAAACAGAGAAGGGTAAATAGTTGACAACTTTTCCTCCTGTGTATTAGGAAAAGAGAGTCGTGAATAGCACTTGATCATCTATTTTGCACCCTCACTAGAAATACTTGACATGAAAGTCATCTCACAAAAGCTCTTTACCTTCTCAAGAATGTTTTAGGTGCACATAATTTAATCATTCGGTAGCTCTCTGTGCTCATGTATCTTAATCTTTAAATTTCAGTAATTTTCATATCAGACACTTCAGTTGCAATGAGACTCATAGACATTAGACAATAACCAAACTTTTTTTAAGGGAATTGATCTCAAAGTTATGGAAGTAAAATTCAAAAAATTTAAGGTCTCACTTAATTACAGCAAGGCTGAGTTTGGTGTAAGGGAAAGTTGCTGCCCTTTTTAACTATAGGTACATCAATTATTGTACCTGTTTATCAATATATAAGTGCATAAATGTAGAAGGTAAATTTTATTTGCAAAGTACTGTATTTTAGCTGCAATGAGTAGATTCATTTTGTTGAAGCCTCTTAAGTTCCAGGTGAAAAAGAAATTCTATCTCATATAACTTTTGAATAAATTGTTTGCATTTTATCATTGCATGCCTGACAGTTACCTATCATCCCCTAGATACTTATAGAACTCACAGTATCTAAAGCATTTCCCAATATTCCCAATCCCTCAAAACATATTGCATTTTCCTAAACTTCAGAACTGAAGGAGGTTTGCTGTATTCCTTTACTCCCTGTTTCAGTCCTTTAGAATGTGAGCATAATTTCCTGTAATTATGAAGCACTCCATAACTTGAGGAAGTTTTACAGCTCACTAAAAAGCTAATTAATGTTAAGTTCAAAATGGTTCTCTTACACGGACATTGCTCTGAGTTGTTGGCTGGGATCAAATATAAAGTGCACTTTCCTTTGACCTTAAGTAACTGAATGCAAGGGTAGCTCATTAAAAGTCTTGCAGAATTTCTCTTGCAAGGATCCACTATGAGTGCTTGGCTTTCTGGAGAAAAGGAAATGAAGGGAGGGCGTGTAAACGTGTGAAAGTTCAGGCAAGGTCAACTCGCACACACAGATCAAAGCTAATCCCCAATAGCTCTTGACATTGATCAGGGAGGAGGTCTCTAGAAGTCATCTATAAAGAAAGTGTTTACTTCTTCTCCTTACTAATCTTTCCAACATCGGTTTAAATTCTGATGTTCTTTAAGTTCACTACAGATTAACACAAAGCAATATTCTTTGGGGGAACCTCCCAGAGAAATGTTAAATATTTGAGTAAGTACATTTAGAGGCTTCTAGCTTCAATAACAAATTATCCTAGCTTTACTGCTTTCCAGAACATTCTGGTTCTGATGTCATTTCCTTATGGTCACTGGCAAGCCTTGTAAAGCTATCCTTGACAATGTCACACACATCTCTTGCCAGAGCATTGTATTTCTTCTGTTCTACCACCTGTACCTCACAAGGACTAGCTAATAGAGATAAACCATTTTATTTGAACTGAAGGTGTTTCTGAGCTGATAACACAAGGTCCATCTAGATATAAATTAGCCAGGTACTAAGGCCCAAGTGTTATCACACTTGACATTGTATCCTAGAATCATTCTTTTTCAGTCACTTTTTACCTTCAAGCTAAGAATCCAAATAATTACTTCACAAGTAAACTGTTGTAAAAGTAACTTTTACTCCCCTGTTGTCCCCTCAGAGACTTACCTCCTCTGTCTGCTAACCTAGGTCTAGTCCTGGAAGCTTTTAACCTCCATACAATCTAATCTGGGCATAGAAAGTTTTCAGCCTCTGAGACTTAGTGCTGCATAAGCTTATCCCTTCTTTCTAAACTCTAGCTGGCTGGTCAACTCAGTTGTTCTGACTCAACTTAATGTCTCTGAACTTCTAAATTGTTCTGCTTGAACTCAAACTAACTCTGGCAATGGGTTCTAATCTTCTGGCTCCCTCTCATTCTCTGGCTTGTTCTGTGCTCAGCTGTGTCTAGCTTGCTCTCTCTCTGTAACCTGTCTCTGTATAACTGTCTCAGCACAACTACCACTTTCCTTTTGTCTTTGCACTGTCCCTTAAATAGTTTTTCCTTCCTCTCTCTTCTCGTGAGAGCTGGGTATATTCTATTCAGCCTCTGGCTGAGGCTCTCTCTCTCTCCCTGATGGCAGCGGGGTGTGCTGCTGAGGCCTGGGTCTCTCTTTCTCCCCCGGGGCTGACCTGTTTACTGCACACAGTGTGCCTTAATTAAAAAGGAGCAATGTATGAATGAGTTATTTTATTGTAGGAAGGAGAAATATGCTGGTTGAGTAGAGAGAAAGAAAGGAGGAAGGAGAGAGAGAGAGAGAAAAGAATGAGAGGGAGAAAACCACCCCTTTTATTGTATGGGGCGTGGCATGTCTGGCTTGTGGTCAGATGACTGTATGTAAGGTCCAGCCAGAATGCTTGGAGTTTGAGGCAGTGTCTGACTGTTAGAGCACACATCTCCTGCAGGGGCAGCCGTGAGGGGTCTGGGCTGAAATCTGAGCCATTGGTCTCAGGAGCAATCACCGAATGCCTACAGTCCCTTATAAGCAAATTTACATCGCTCAGTGGGTCTCCGGGGTTCCAAGGTGGGTCTACTCTACCGGACTCCAGCTGTCAGAACTGCTCACTGCCTCACAATTTGTCCCTTTGTCTGCCACTCAATTAGAGTCCACTCTCAAATATAGGTGCTTCCTTATACAAGCTATCTTCCCTTTCATTATTTGATATTAAAGGTATATGCTAAGAACTGAGACTCAACACAACAGAAACAGTTATTGTCAGTATATAGCACAATCATGGAGGTCACAGGGTGAGCAAATCTCCTGCAACACACTGTCTCCATTTCAAGTTTCCCCTTCTCCTTAGCTTTACGGAACTTTAGGACAACACGGGAGAAATGTGTGCCTTAAGCGTATTTAATACATAAATGGCTTCTACTTCACTTATAAGATAATCTGAGACCAATTCCTGACTTTTTTGATTTCAACAAATAAAACTCTACAAATTTAAAAAGAAATTGAAAGGCTGGTATAATATTCCCATCATTTTAGAGCAAGTGTGAATATCTCTAAGGAAATAATAATCTAACCATTCTGTACTCTTAAAATTCAACATACATCTGAGATTACACGAGTTCTCCTAAATTAACAGTGGGATCCCAGTTTTCTGCCTCTGTAAAACTAGTTGTAGCACAATAGAAGGCTGTATGATTAGCAAGGAAGAGGAAGTGAAAAGTATCAGACATTTCTTGTCATACATCAAACTAATCCCTAACTGAGCAAGCTTAACAGAGAAAATATTTCTCTCTCTCTCTCTCTCTCTCTCTCTCTCTCTCTCTCTCTCACTCACTCTTTCCTCCTGAAATTGAAATTGTCTTAGTTAAGGAGACTCACTAGCTAGGTTGATAAGGATGGTTGTAATCACACACCTATTGATAAGCTAGTGTCCTTGTACGTCTTTTATGAAATACTCTCGGAGAATTTAGAACAGGAACATTCCAGATGGGAGGGAGGAGAATCCACACAAAACCATTAAGGCTGAAGATTGCAATGTAATATTTTTCTATTAAACATTTTTGGTCAGAACAATCCATCAGAATAGAAGAAAAATTAAATAAATTCCAGGTTTTTTCCTAGAAAAGAAGTAGTAATCTGTTACTGTTTTTTTAATTAATCAATTAATTAATTGCATTCCAAATTCTGCCCCCTTCTGGTCTCTCCATTCCCCTTCCCCCTTTCCTCTGAGAGCCCCCCCCCCCCAGGGTACCCCTACCCTGGTACATCAAGTCTCTGTAGGATTAGGCACAATCCTTTCCTACTAAGGCCAGGCATGACAGCCTTCTGCTACATACATGCCAGAGGCCTTGGACAAGCATATGCATTCTCCGTGATTGGTGGCTCAGTCTCTGGGAGCTTCCAGGAGTCCAAGTTACTTGACACTGTTGGTCTTCCTGTGGGGTTGCTGTCTCCTTGAAGACCTTCAATCCTTTCTCTAACTTTTTCATAGGGGTCCCTGACCTCTGTCCCATGTTTCTCTGTAATTTTCTGCATCTGTTTCAGTTAGCTGCTGGGTAGAGCTTCTCAGAAGCCTGCTATGATAGACTTCTGTCTGCGAGCACAACATAGCATCATTAATAGTGTGAGAGATTGGTACCCTTCCATGGGATGAGTCTCAAAATGGACCGGTCACTGGTTGGCCATTCCTTCAGTCTCTGTTCCATCTTTGTCCCTGCATTTATTTTAGACAGGACCAATTTTGGGTCAAAGTTTTGCAGGTGGGTTGATGTCTCCATCCCTCCACTGGCATTCTAATAGGACAAAATGGCAGCCTATGGATTGGGAAAAGTCTTTCACTAATCCTTCATTCAACAGGGGCTAATATCAAAAGTATTTAAAGAACTCAAAAAGTTAGGCTTCAAAAAACCAAAGAACCCAATAAATAATAAGGTACAGAACTAATGAGAATTCTCAACAGAGGAATCTTAAATGACCAAAAAGCACTTAAAGAAATATTCAGTCCTTCCCCTAACTCTTCCATAGGGGTGCCTGAAGTCAGTCCAATGGTTGGATGTAAATATATGCATCAATCTCAGTCAGCTGCTGGTAGATCCCCTTAGAGGACAACCATGCTAGGCTCCTGTCTGCAAGCACAACATGGGATACTAATAGTGTCAGGATTTGGTGCCTGAACATAGGATGGATCCCAAGTTGGGAAGTCTCTGGATGGCCTTTTCTACAGTCTCTGCTCCATTTTTGTCCCTGCATTTCCTTTAGACAGGAACAATACTGGGTCAAGAACTTTGAAGGTGGGTTAGTGCCCCTATGTCTCAAATGGGAGCCCTGTCTATCTACTGAAGGTTCCATATCCTCAATGTTGAACATTTCAGCTAAGGTCATCTCCATTGGGTCTCGGTAGCCTCTCCTATCCCTGGTGTCTGCAACTATCTAGAAGTTCCTCCCACCCCCATACCACATACTGCTGCATTTTTCTATTCATTTTCTTGGTCGTCTGGGCTTCTCTCCTGTATCCCCCCACATACTTGATATTGCCCCCATTTTCTTCCCTCCCTCTCCAACACAGGTCCCCCCTGCCTTTGCCTCTGGTGATTATTTTGTTCCCCCTTCTAAGTTGGATTGATTATCTAACCTGGTCCTTCCTTTTTGGTAAGTTTCTTATTCTGAACTTTTAGGCTAATATCTACTTATCAGTGAGTATATATCATGTATGTCCTTTGAGGTCTGTGTTACCTCACTCAGGATAATATTTTCTACTTCCATCCAACTGCCTATAAAATTCTTGATGTCCTCATTTTTAATAGCTAAGTAGTATTCCATTGTGTAAATGAACCACAATTTCTGTATCCATTCTTTGGTTGAGAGACATCTGAAAGAACAACAGTAACAACTAGCCTGGGCCTCTTAGAGCTCCCAGAGGCTAAGCCACCAAACAAAGAGCATACATGGGCTGGTCTTTGGCCCCTGCTACATTTATAACAGAAGATTGACTACCTTGTCTGGCCTCCGTGGGTAAGGATGTACTTAATGCTGTAGAAACTTGATGCCCCATGGAAGGAGGACCCTAGTGAGATGAGGTGGGAGTAGTTGGATGGGTAAGGGAGCAATCTCTCAGAAGCAAAGTGGGGGTGATAGGGAGTAAAGAACTCATAGAAGGGGGATCAGGAAGTAGGCAACATTTGGAATGTAAATAAATAAAATAATTAATAAAAATTTTAAAAAGAAAGTAAATGGTCAACACTTGTCTGAGTCAGTTGCTGGGTAGAGCATTTCAGAGGACAATGCTAGACTACTGTCCACAAGCATAACATAGTATCATTAATAGCTTCAGGAATTGGTGCTTTCCTGTGGGATGGGTCTCAGATTGGGCCAGTTATTGGTTGGCCATTCCCTCAGTCTCTGCTCTATCCCCCATACCACCATTTCTTCTAGACAAGATAAATTTTGGGTCGAAAGTTTTGTGGCTGGGTTGGTGTCATTATTGCTGGACTGGAGTTCCTGCCTGGCTATAGGAGGTGATCTCTTCAGGTTCCATATCCCCATTTCTGAGTCACAGCTAAGGTCACCCCATTGATTCTTAGGTGCTTCCCTTATCCTATGTATCTGTCTTTGCCTGGAGATGTCCCCTACCTTCCCATCTCAACATCCATAGCTAAACCTAGGCCCCACTACATATGTAGCAGATGTATGACTTGGTCTTCATGTGAATTCCACACAACTTGAGCATGGACTCTCCCAAAAGCTGTCGCCTATAGTGGGCTATGTTCTTCTATCTGGGCTGCCTTGTCTGGTCTCAGTGGGAGAGGAAGCACCTCACCTGGAAGAGACTTGAAGTGCCAGGGGTTGGGGGGAGACCAAGGGAGAGCCCTACCTACTCAGAAGAGAAGGGAAGGGAAGATGGGGGGAAAGCTTGTGGAAGGAGGTGATCAGGAGAGGGACAATGAGTTGGATGTAAAGTGAATAAATAAAAATAAATAAATACAATAAATAAATTAAAAAAGAAAAAAAATATCCAACATCCTTAGTTATTAGGGAAATACGAATCAAAACGACCCTGAGATTCTACCTTACACCAGTCAGAATTACTAAGCACAAAATCTCCAGGGACAGCACATGTTGGTGAGGATGTGGTGAAGGGGGAACACTTCTCCATCTCTGGAAGGATTGCAAACTTGTAAAACCACTCTGGAAATCAACCTGGAGCTTTCTCAGAAAATCGAAAAAGTTCTACCTGTTACTATATCTTTTAGGCTTTTACTTGAAATAGAATGTCATTATTCTATCCTTTACACTCCCTAGTCTATCCAAGTTATGCTCTCTAGACTCCATCAGATCCCCCACAAGTTAATAATCTCCTTTATATCTCTCTATTATCATCTATCTATCTATCTATCTATCCATCCACCCATCTCATGCTGACTAAATTTTTACAGTATGTGGTTTCCAGGCTGACCTGGAAAGAAATGTATTAGAGACAAAGTACTTGCAAACAGCCAAGACCACTGTTCATCATTAACTCTCTACTATTGAAAACCAGGATTTCTGCACCTAACATTATTTTACTGTTGTTTTACTTAATGTAAATTTATTTCCTTAAAACTGCTGAAAAAAATGCCATCAGAAAAATAATGTAAGTATAATTTTTATTTTTATTAATTTAGCTATGAATTGAAACTCAGCATATTTCCTTGTTTTTCCCACTTCCCACCAAATATTAAAGGTCTTTGATAACAAGTTGCCTCAAGATGACTATCACAGTATTCCCATGCTGTTTTCAGCCTCATCAGACCTTAACACCCAAATTTAAGCAGAATATTCAATCAAGATGAAGAACAAATTACAGATTGGTGGGATTTTGGATGTCACAGGTGAGTTAAAGCTTCATTTGTGATTTTAGACATAAATTTATTTGCATCCCTTAATAAAAAAAAACAAGTGTTTCCCTCAGAACTCATGACCAAGCATCTGTTATATTCTTGTCCAACTTCTATTTCCTCTCTTCACTCTAAACACGACGAGTTCCTTGGTTTGTCTTAAGCATTACTCGGCAAAATGGAAACATGACATCTTAGAACACAATTCATTATTTATGAAGTGTTCTTATGTACTTACGTGCTGATGTGTGTCTGCATGTATGTGTGTGGATAAGGGGGAGTAAACCCTGAGTGAGAGAAATCATGAGTGATTGTTGACACAGACATAATCATGTTCAGAACTCCAGGGTCATCTTCCAAATGGATTATATTGTTTCCCAAGAAAGCATTACCTGTTCTTATTATTTTCATTAGCTGGGCAAACAACAAGAGTTTCAGAAAATTCTTCAGTTCTTATGCTTCCTAATGATTATTTTTTCCTAGTGTATATATTTTCAAAATTTACATAAATTACATGGATTGGACTTTTCTAGATTATATTAATATAGGACTGTTTTCTAGTATTTAAGAAATATAATGGAGCTGGTGATGGCTCTCAGCGGGTAAAAGCACTGACTGCTCTTCCAGAGGTCCTGAGTTCAAATACCAGCAACTACCTGGTGGCTCACAGCCACCCGTAATGTATTCTGACACCCTCTTCTGGTGCATCTGAAGACAGCTACAGTGTATTTATTTATAATAAATAAATCTTTGGGCCGGAGAAAGCAGGGACTGAGCAAGCAGGTCCAATTGGAGTGAGCAGGACCTACCGGAGTGAGCAGGGCTGACTGGAGCGAGCAGGGGTTGATTGGAGCGAGCAGAGATTCTAAAAGTCAATTCTCAACCACCAGATGAAGGCTCACAACTACCAGTACAACTACAGTGTGTACTCATATACATAAAATAAATAAATATTTTTTAAATAAAATGATATGTAACATAAAGTAAAACCTACTATAGTAATATTGTGCACAGTGACCATGAGCTTTAGTAAAAGACTGAAGTTAAATAATTTAACTACTCAGATTAAAATTCTATTGTAAGTTCTTGGGGGGTACTTGGGATGAGACAGCATAAAAGCATGTGTGTAAGAAGCAAGAATTTGACATCATTTCTAAGCAAAACACACACACACACACACACACACACACACACACACTTAATTTCTAAAAGTAAAGTCACAAAGGTCTTCTACAAACTCATAAAAATATCATCTTAATTTGATATGTTAGTATATATAAAGTGTTCCACATTGGGAACTTATAAAAATCAAACATTAAGTCTGGTCTGGGTTTCAGTGGATAGAGCTCATGACTAGAATGCTTGAAGCTTCTGGTTTTGTTAGTAGTACTGCAAAAAGCCTGCTGTATTTGTGATACAAAGCTAGGAGTATCATAAGTTCAAGATCACCTTCAGTTACGTAATGAATTCCAAGCTATATTAGACTACATGAGACTCTGTTGCAAAAAGAAAAAAATATCAATTATTAATTTCTTATCAGTCTGGAAAAGTACTAAATCAGTAAGCCAGAATGCCTGATGTCTCATAAATACCCTTTATTGAAAGATGGAATGTCTATTGATAAAATTTCTCACATCTGAAAGAAAGAAATGATAAACAGAGAGGGATGTGTCCTTGCCAGGTTGAAAGCAAGGGACTTTATAATGCATCTGTAAGGTTTCTCTCTCCCAGATTTACATACTTTGAGGGGACCATAGAGAGGGTTATCTTCAGCACAGAGACATTTTGGAGGGGACACATTCAAGCCATAGGTATTATTTAATATTTTTGTATTATATTTAAAGTCTAGATGCTAAGGTAAACTACATAATTTTATATAATACATAATGACTTAGCTTTATAAATGGTGAACAAAGCCAACGCAGGTAGATATTGAAGGAGTGAGAGATGAATTCACTAGTTTACCACACTGGCATTCTGCATGGCAATCTTTGAGCTGTTTATGAAAATCTCTTGTGAGAAGAAGGCAACTGAAATTTGAGAAGATAAAATAAACAAAAAGCAAAGCAAAACAAAAACCACAGTGGGGCATTGGCTTTGCTTAGGAAAGAGATTCGTTCCTTAATGGTGGTTACTCAGGTATAAAATGTTTGTTTTTAAACATCAAGGTTTTTAAAGGGAAAGAAAGGTTCTTTTTCATGAGGGCTAGAAATAGAACAAAAAAATACACAAAAGAAAGCCAGGCTAGGATAGAAGCTGGTAATAGTAGAAAGATCAAGCTAGGAAGGGGCTAAGAAAAGGAAGAAGTTAAATTGTACAGGAGAAATAAAAACAGGGAAAAGTCACCTAATGGCATAACTTTTAAGCATGCATGCATGCATGCACTAATACACACACAAACAAAACAACAGATGCAAAGAACACAACCAAACAACAAAGAATGACAACAATAACAAAACAACAAATGCAAAGAACACAACCAAACATCAACAAAGAATGACAACAATAACAAAACAACAAGCAAAAGACCTAGAGACTGGTCAGGTAGGGCAGTGAGTTTTGTGGAAAGAGCATTTTCATCCTCTGAAATGAGCCAGGAGGAAAGACTAGAAACCATAAATCAAGACAGTCTTGAGGTACCATTCCCACCACATACCCTGTTAGCAGCTTGGGAAGGAAAAATTTAAGTCACCCTTGAGTGCTTCTGTAATTGGATTTAGAATATTTGCAGTGATAAATCGTCTAGTAAAACTATTGATTAGAAGAATAGTGAAAGTAGAAAGGCCTAGGGAATGTACAACAGAACCGAAAACCTAGAGCTTAAATTCCAGTTCAGCTATTAATAGAAATGAGCCCTGGGCAAAGTATCTCAGCTTCATTGAGGAAATTTTGTTGAGATATTTATTGAGATAAGCTTCCATTTTCTTATCTGTAAAATGACATTTTAACTGTTTCATTTTGGTTAGAGCAAAAATTATGGAGCCTAATAAATAAAAATAACTAGAAAGACCCTTTCTTGGTGACTGAGACCCTCCTGTTTCTTGAGACTCCTGCAATATTCTGCCATAATGTTAGTCACTCCATATTTCCTCCATTTCTTTCTAAAATCAAGAAATTTTAAGAAAAAAACGATAAATTGTCTAATCTCATATCAGTAATATTGTCAGACTCTTCAAATTTGGAAAATGGTGATATTATCACAGAATTAGGAGAGGTTTTAGGGGTACTGGACAAGAAACACTTCTTAAACCTTCATTTCCTTTCTTATAGTTTAGCCCACGGTACACTAATCTTTAACTTCAACATCTACTTTATATGTTCTTAAAGAGAAGTGAGCATTATATATTAATCTATTGCATAGTTTGTGTTGTAATATTACTTCCTTCTGTAAAACTTGTAACACCATAGTATTGCAGTAATTAGAAAAGACTGTATGGTCTGTGCTTGAAAACTAGATGTCAGAATAAACGGACCCACGCGGAGGTGAGACTAGTGGAAGCTGAAGGTGAGGAGGTGATAGTGATAGCCAGGTTCCTCACATCCCAATTGTCAGCTCCATTCTCTCTGTGCTACTGCTTGCTATGTTACCTCCTCTTAAATCTCCTACTTCCAAGACAACATTATACTGGATCTAATTTTTCTGTATGTTAACAAACATTAACAGATTCATTAAACAACAAACAA
>JADRCD010078336.1:0-10400 GCA_019843815.1 Montemys delectorum | reverse complement strand
GTTCAATATATGAAAATTTATCAACATAATCTCCATTACATAAACAAACTGAAAGACAAAAATTATATGAATGCCTCATTAGATGCTGAAAAATCCTTTGATAAAATCCAACACCCCTTCATATTAAAAGTCTTGGAGAGATCAGAGATTCAAGGTACATACCTAAACATAATAAAAGTAATATACAGCAAGCTAATAGCCCACACCAATAGCCCACTCTCCCCCTATCTATTCAATATAGTACTTGAAGTTCTAGCTAGAGCAATAAGACAACAAAAGGAGATCAAGGAAATACAAATTGGAAAGGAAGAAGTCAAGGTATCACTATTAACAAATGATATATATGATAGTATAATAAGCGATCACCAAAATTTTATTGGAGAACTCCTACAGCTGATAAACATCTTTAGCAAAATGGTTGTCTATAAAATTAACTCAAAGAAATTATTAACCCTCATTTATACAAATGATGAACAGGCAGAGATAGAATTTAAGGGAAATAACATTCTTCACAATAGCCACAAATAATGTAAAATATCTTGGTGTAACTCTAACTAAGCAAGTAAAAGTTCTCTATGACAAGAACTGCAAGTCCCTGAAGAAAGAAATAGGAGATGTCAGAAGGTGAAAAGATCTCTTATGCTCATGGATTGGTAGGATTAACATAATGAAGTGGCCATCTTCCCAAAATCTATCTACTGATTTAATGCAATCCCCATCAAAATTCCAACACAAATTTTACAGACCTTGAAAGAGCAATTCTAACTTCATATGGGAAAACCAAAAACCCAGGATAGCCAAAACAATCCTGAACAATAAAAAACCCTCAGGAGGAACCACTGTCCCTGATCTCAAGTGGTTAATTCAGAGCATTAGTGATAAAACCTGCATGATATTTGTACAGAAACAGACAGTTTGATCAATGGAATAGAATCAAAGATCCAGAGATAAATTCGCACACCTATGGACATTTGATTTTGGACAAAGAAGCCAAAACCATACAGTGGAAAAAAAATAAAGATCTTCAATAAGTGGTGCTATTGTAATTAGGTGTCTGCACATAGAAGAATGCAAATAGATCCATATTTATCACCCTGCAGAAAACTCAAGTGCAAGTAGATCAAGAACCTCAACATAAAACCAGATACACTGAATCTCATAGAAGTGAAAGTGAGAAATACTCCTGAGCACATTGTTACAGGGGAAATTTTACTGAACAGAACACCAATCAATTAATAAATGACTCCTAATGAAACTAAAAGCTCTGTAAGTGCAAAGGACACTGTCAATAGACAAAACTGCAGCCCACAGATTGGGAAAGGATCTTCACCTACCCTGCATCTGACAGAGGGCTAATATCCAAAATATATAAAGAACTCAAGAAGTTAGGCTCCAAAAAAACCAGATAACCCAATTAAAAATGGGATACAGATCTAAACAGAAAATTCTCAATAGAGGAATTTTGAATGGCCAAGAAGCACTTAAAGAAATGCTCAATATCCTTAGTCATCATGGAAATGCAAATCAAAATAACCCTGAGATTCCATCTTACATCCATCAGAATGGCTAAGATCCAAACCTCAAGGGTTTTGTGGGTGGGTCGGTGTCCTTTTCTCTCTGCTGACGAGGGTGTAAAGAAAGGGCCACACCCCTCCATTGCTAGTAGGTTTGCAAACTTGTACAACCATTCTGGGAATCAATCTGACAGTTTCTCAGAAAATTAAAAATACCTGAAGACCCAGCTATACTGCTCCTGAGCATATATGCAAAAGATACTTCATCATAATCCAAGGACATGTCCTCCACCATGTTCACAGCAGTTTTATTTATAATAACCAGAAACTGGAAACAACCCAAATGTACCTCAACTGAAGAATGGATACAGAAAAAGTGGTTAATTTACACAATGGAATACTACTTTAGGCATCAAAAACATGGACATCATAAATTTTGCACACAAAAGGATGGAACTAAACAATATCATCCTGAGTGAGGTAACTTGGACCCAAATGGGCATACATGGATGGTATGTACTCACTGATAAGTAGATATTAGCTATAAAGTATAGAATATCCATGCTATACCCCACAGACCCACAGAAGTTAAACAAGAAAGAAGGCCCAAGCAAGAATCACATTTAGAAGGGGAAACAAAATAGTCACAAGAGGCAGAGGGAGGGTACTGGATGGTAGAAGGGAGGAGGAAGGGAATGGGGAGGCAGGATCAGATGAGGGGAGAGACAGCAGAGAGGCCCAGAGGGCTAGGAGAATGAAAGGAAATGTGCAGCTGCAGTCAGTTGGGGGCAGGGGAGAATATCTAGGAAGTCCTATAGGGGAGGCTCCCAGTAGTCAATGCGTGTGACCTTAGCTGAGATGCCTAAGAGTGTGGTGATGGAACCTGAAGAGGTCACCTCCTGTAGCCAGGCAGGAACCCTAGCAGAGGGATAAGGGCTCCAACCCACCCACAAAACTTTTGTCTCTAAATTTATCCTGTCTTAAAAAAAAAAATGCACAAATAGAGCAGAAACCGAAGGAAAGGCCAATCAATACCCATCCCAACTCAAAAGTCTATCCTATGGACAAGCATCAATCACTGACATTACTAATAATACTCTATTATGCTTGCAGACAGGACTCTAGCATAATAGTCCTCTCTGAGAGGTTCTACCCCACAGCGGACTGAAAACGGATGCCGATATCCACAGCCAAACATTAGACAGAGATAGGAGACACTTATGCAAGAGATGAGGGAAAGACTGAAGACCGTAAAGTAGATGGGAACCCCACAGGAAGATCAACAGAGTCAAAACCTCAACTTATCAGAGCTCTCTGAATCTGAGTCATACACGGAGCATACACGGGCTGGAACAAGGTCCCTAGCTCATATATAGCAGACAGGCGGCTCAGTCTTCATGGCTGCTTTGTCTGGCCTCAGTGGGAGGGGGTGCACCTAATCAGGCTGAGACTTGATGTGCCGAGGTAGGGGAGATACCCAGGGGGACCCCAACCTCTCAGAAGAGAAGAGGAGTGGGGGAGGGACTGTTTGAGGGAGGGATTGGGAGGGGGAGCAGCGTTTGGGATGTAAATTAATTAATTAATTAATTAATTAAAATAAAAACACAGTCAAGAGAAAAAAGAGTTGCTAAGCTGACCCAGTGGGTAGAAAAGTTTAGTGTGCTTGTCCATTGTACTACCATAACAGTGGCTACAAAATGGTAATTAATAAATGATAGAAATGTATCTCATGGTTCCGGAAACCGGAAGTCCAAAATCAAGGTGCTGACAAGTTGGTATTTGGTAAGGACTGCTCTTGTCTACACTTCCAGAACAATTCTTGTTTTCTATTGTATGTAGTTCATTTCTTAGAAGGGAGAAAATTTACAAGAGCATGATTCCTCCACCCTTAAATGACTCTGATAAGATGCTAATCCTACTCGCAAGAGGGAAGTTTACCACCTGTCTCCTCCCAAGGCCTGCACCTTTTACTATTATAGTTTTGGGAATTAAGTTTCAACATGAATTATAGGGTACACTGTACCAAACTGTAGCTATTGGTGATAGAGGTATCCGTAGCTGAACTACATGGCTTAAAAATCCTTGTCTGTTGACCAAAAAGCAAATTAATGTGATCTCCAAAACATTTCACATACTCTATACATCGATTAACTACACTGTAAGACCTAATGCATCAAACAAATGATACAGTGCACAGACACTGGAATTAGGCTGCCCATCTAGAAATTTCTAGATGTAGGAAAGCAGTTTAGGGAATTTAAATGGCTCTTCTAAGGTTAATCGGGATTTAAAGTTTCTTCCACTTTGCCTTTCCTGACTGCCAGAGGTGAACAGGCTCATTGGCAGAAGTCCCAGGGAGGAAAGGAGAGAGATAGAGGATATATTTTTTTATTCCATTTAAGGAAATGATCTGAAACTTGCTCCCATCCTTCCTTGTGTACTCCATAGGCAGGGATGTGGTCATGTGGCTGTTGGTGATAGGAAGATGGCATTTATGTGGGTAATCATGTATTCGTGCAAACGTAGGAACTCTCTTGTTATCAAAAGGAAAAAGGAGGAATGTATTCTGGTCTC
This sequence comes from Montemys delectorum, assembly GCA_019843815.1. Taxonomy (NCBI): domain Eukaryota; kingdom Metazoa; phylum Chordata; class Mammalia; order Rodentia; family Muridae; genus Montemys; species Montemys delectorum. Next base: position 6,312 of record JADRCD010078336.1, on the reverse strand, counting down.
TATACGTCTTTTAGTTTTTATAAGCATTTAATGTTTTTACAAACAAAAATGTTAAAAACCACTTTTACTTTAGAAAACATGTTAAATTGTGTTTCTATGTGGAAAAGTGGAAAAGGAAAAGTTCTCGTATGGAGACAGAAATCGGCAGTATCTTTAGCGCAGCGTCCGATCCAACCCGAGCCTTTATGCACGGTGATTCTGTTGGGAGTTCTTTCAGTTTTTGACATTAGTATGCACAGTTTAGGGAGAATGTTGACACATATTTGTCAGTTTTTAAGGAATGGAAAATCATGCTATTAAGTGATTGTAAATAGCCTGTCTGACTTTTAAGAAAAATTGCTATTTACTATCTTGTGTTTATAAATAATCAAATTATAATGGCATCTGTTACAAAGGGGTATATGAAAAATTTGATCCCAATGGAACTGCAGGGTTGTATCTCTTCTTTAAAATAAATTACTTTTATTTTATTTTTTAAAATAAAAGCATGAGCATAAATATTAACATCTTCTCTAACATCATAAGCTAAATATTTTTCTAAAATTGTTTTGTCTGCAAATAGGCTCTTTAACCTCTTTGCAACTTTTTTTTCCCTAAAAGTGACTTAAGTTCTGGAAAAAAGTATAATTTCACATGTTCACAGTTGCCAAAAAAAAAAAAAAAAAAAAAGAAAAGAAAAGAAATTCCTGGCTTGGATTTTATCCAGGAAGACATCTGTTTGCTAAAAACTAATAATAGCAGAAACCTAATGATGTGCCAAACAAGTTATTTTAATAGAAATGCTTTGTTTTGAGAGTTTAAGGTTGGTTACTCAGCAGAACCGCCGTGTTTCTCGGGGTTTCGTGGGGAGTCTTCACGAGGGAAACTGCTGGGACACATTCTAAATGCAAGGTAACTATCTGCAAAGTGCTCTCCCTCTGATCTTCCAAGATTAACTGCACTCAAAGAGCGGGTGGATGCTGGTAGCTAGTCATAGCTTAGACTGTGGCAGTACACATGGGAGACTATCCATTGTTTCCAGAACAAATATTCATTCAAATGTCTAACGACTTTCTCAAAATCATCTTAAAATAAAAAATCCACTTGGATTATTTTGGACTCATTATCTTCCACCCCTCATTTTCCTCTCATGTTTCATACTCAATGTGAAAAGTAACAGAGAGAACCAAATGCTTGTTCAAGAGCTCTGAGATGGAAAAGGGGATCGAAGTTATGATTGCGTTCAGATTCACTACTGTGGCTAACTAGCATGTTATTAGTTTTCTAAAAGTAAAACTGCAAATGAGACAAAAATGCAAATATGTCTGTGTTACAGGGAGAGAGTCATATGTCAGCCCACATGTATGTCATAGAGAGAGTCATATGTCAAATCACATGTATGTTACAGGGACAGTCGTATGCCAGCCCACATCTATGTTACAGGGACAGTTGTATATCAGCCCGTACTACTGTGGTTTATTTTAGTGTTTACTTTGCATATTTCTTGCCTAGCCAGCATGACTTTTATTTAAACACTGGATCAGTGGCTATGCTCATTTGTAAACACACATACAATTTTATCGAGCCATATCTCAGGTGTCGATCAGAAGGCACTTTTTACACCCCACAGAGATATCCATGCCAGTTAGAGTGAGCACTGGCACTTCTGTATTACAAGAAAACATAAGTATTTTACTTTCTTTATCTAGAATATTAATAATATATTTGAAGCAAAGAGGCTCAAAACTTAGAATTAAAATACAGTGTTTTGTGCAAGAAATTTCTGTGCAGTTACATTTTCTGAAGAACTCTTACTGAAATATGACTGCTATTATGCGCATTAGATCATCATTTTGCATTAATTAGTCAGCCTCCACAGGCACACGGGATTCTCAATGCTCTGTACAGCAAGCACAGTCAGGGGACTGTTTTCCGGCCAAGTCTGGCTCTGCATTTTGCTGCTGGCCATGGGAAACAGATTTTGGCCGACACAAATGCTAAGATTATTCCAGGAACTTTCTGGAGCACCTGAATGCCTTCTAAACTAAGTAGTCTCTGCTGACATATATGATTTTCCAGGATGAGGCTACTTTTCTGGGAGGGCCTTTAAGCGAAAGACTTCCTTCTAGATACCAAGATAGAGCTTCAAAACACAGTGAAGGACCCATAGAAAAGCGTAGCAGGAGGAGCTGTAACACGTTGCTGCTTAACTTAGCAAGAGAAAGCCTTTATTGTCCTTTTAGTTTATTTTAACATGACATCATATAGTGTACAGTTTCTTTTAGGAGTATAGCTTTATGACTGTTGCGAGGCTTGTAGTGGGAATGGTGACTATGGTCAAGATGAAGAATATTTAAAAATCAGAAATATTCTCCTTCATGTCTCTATGTAGCCAGCCTCCTTCCCCCAACACACTGTATTGTAGATAAAGACTTCTAGTTTTGCCTATCTCTGAATAACATAACTAAGATTACATAGTAAGTGGTTTTTATGTCTGGTTTCTTTCCCGGAGCTTGGTGCTTTTGAATAGTATATGTTATTGGAGAGAATCACCCCTTTTAATGCTTACAGAAGCCAACATTTATCTGTGCAGATTCTCAGTGTTCTGAGCCTCTCAGGGCAATACTACTTTTCTTAGGAAAGCAGTCTGTTTCTTTTATTCCTGTACACCCAGAAATAGCAATGTGACAGTTCAAACAAGTATGAAGTAGGGGGGCGGGGAATTTGCTGGAGAATATTTAACAAAGTCATTTTGTCTTTGTGGAAGGAATGGAGGTGGATACAAATTATGCTCTCACTGATTGCTCACTTCCACATTCCTACCTTTAGAACAGTGGCATCTGGCGATAAGGATGTCCTATTGCATCATAGAGCACATAGAGCAAGTGGCACTAGCACTATAGCGGACCAGCTGGGTAACTCAGCACGTACTCAAAGGAAAGCTGCACAGAAAGAACTGTTTTCCTTGCCATTAATGTAGGGTGTATGTCCATTGGGAGTAGCCTGAGGAGGTAACTGACCCTCCACAAATAATATAATAAGACATGATGTGATTTGTTACTGGAAAAATTTGGTCTAACTAAAAATATTTTAGAGTTGTTTTGTTAAAATCTTTTGCTGTCAAGTCTGATATCCTGAAACCCACATGATGGAGGGGAAGAACTGACTCTCACCAGCTGTGTGACAAGGGTTCAGTTCTTGTCTACACCTACAAGTGCATTCCATATATTTTCCTCTAGAAGTTTCAGAATCTCAGGTTTTATTTCAAGTTGATTTTCTATAGGGTGGAAGATATGGATCCAAATGTATTCTTCTGTAGGTGGCTATCCAGTTTTATCAGCAGTGCTTGTTAAACAGGCTATCTTTTTTCCCTCAACCATATGTTTTCAGCACCTTAAAAAGATTAGATGGCCATAGCTTTGACGATTTATCTCTGGATCTCGTACTCTGTTTTGATGGTTTTTCTGTCTGTTTTTAGGCCTATACCAGGCTGTCTTTGTCACAATAGCTCTGTAGTACATTTTGAGCTGTGCTTTTTATACTTAGTATTTCTTTTCCACAGAATGGGAGAGAATATTTACCAATTATATTTCATACAAAGGGGCTATTGTCAGAATTTACAAAGAATTGTTAAATCTAAACCACAAAAACTTGAAGCTACCAATTAACAAATAAACTAACGAAATGACCATCATGAGCTCTAGCCTGTCATAAAAAGAATATATGACTATATACTGAGCAATTACGAAATTATCTCAATCTATGATATAATACTTGCCTAGGGAAAAAAAGGTCCTAGATATGGCTCCTGGTACTTAAGGAAGGAAGGAAGGAAGGAAGGAAGGAAGAAAAAAGAAAGAAATAGAAAGAAAGGGATGGAGGGACAGTGGATCGAGGGAGATATGGAGGGAAGGAGGGAAGAAGAAAGGAGAGAGAGGAAGAAAGGAAGAAAGAAAGGAAAGAAAAATATTAATATACACTTTAAAAAGAATATGATGCATCATTTAGTCCACAGAACTGAGGAAATATAAGTGAATGCGTTTAAAACAAACTGAAATAAATAAAAATTATTTTTTTGTAGCTAAGCCTGTGTTTCTATCTGGAGTCTGCAAATATATGCTATTACTTGCTATTTGGTACTTGGCTTGAAGTTATTCCAAATCAAGGTCCTTGTGATTTTGTGGCCACTGGACAGGAAATCCTATGCTTAAAGAATTGTTCTCTTTTCCATTAATGTAGGGATGTACCCCCTGGGAATAGCCCAGCAGGGTAACTGGCCCTACACAAATAGTGTAATAAGACTCATCCTAACATGAAATATTTTTGTTAATAAAACATTTTTATCTAATGATTTAGATTGAAAATAACTTTAGAGTTAAGTCCATTTTATGCCAAAAACCATTGCAAAGAGAGTGAAAGTTTGCTTTTAATTTAAAAAGGTCCCATATTCGACTATTACCCTAAAGTAAATTTAAATGATCTTAGAAATGAATTACTATTCTAGAACTAAGATATTCATAATATTTTTAAAAGTTAGTGTTAAGAGTATAAATGTAGCCTGGGTTTGGAATTGACTAATTACCTCTACACATCTTTGTCAATATCATTAGCAAACACAAATAACTGAGGAATGTTTTATCTTATTAGTCCTTCAAGCAACCTACAGGACAGTCACCATGGTTCTTCAGAGTACATGTGGAAGGCTCATTCTTGAGAGCATTTATCCTGAATCTTTGCTTCCTCAATATGAATAGCTATTAGATCACCAGACAATTGTTGATTTTTGTGGTTAGATTGTTTAGCAGTAGTGTTCAACCTGCTAGATAAATTGTTCAACCTCACGGGGTTGAAGATTAGCCAACACCAAATCACCAACTTATTTAAAGCATGAAAAGAAGTTTTTTTTTGTTTTTGTTTTTGGTAATGCAACTTCAGGTTCTTGAGTATGAACTGTGAAGATGGCAGTGTTGTAATGTGGAGGGTGGACACATCTGAAGGATTCTCCCGGAACTTGAGTTCTGTCTGAATGGGAGAGGCCTTCCAGATCATAGCACTCTGTTGCTTCAAAGTCACCCACTAATAGGTATATTCTTTTCCAAAAAAAAGAGCAAAGAGTTCATAGATATTCTTTTTTTTTAAAAGTTCCAGAAACACTTTATTTAAAAATGAAGTTGTAAATGCATAACAAAATAACGTAATAAATGTAACAAAAATAAATAAGGAGAATGTATTCATACAAAATAAAAATAACGTAGTAAAAGGCCAAATGTTTATAATTGAACAAAAGTGTGTAAACTACACGAAGAATGCAAGAGAAGGCGTCGAAGAAAGCGTTAAATTATCATAGCTATTCTTTTGTCTGTATTGTTTTCTAAAGTTCATGGTAGAATGTCTGCAGTATCTGGATATATGAAGAAAGGGCTTAAGAAATACTGATTTACATAAAATTACATTACAGATTTGAGAAACCAATGGATAGAGAGGTGAAATAACATGCTTAATGTAGAGTAGTGACATTGCTGAATAAACAAAATGGATTATCAAACAGATGAGTCATCCTGTATCTAGGGCTGTCTGCGTCATCAAATTGTTAGAAACATCAACAGCAAAGGACATGAGCTGCATTCAGTAGCTGATCACAAACGTTTCGTGAATAGATTCAGGACTGTGTTCATAGGTTGCAGTATATTGAAATGGCTCATAATCTATGCCTCATAATCCTTGCTGTAGCCAGAATCATTTCAGCTGCTGGAGGACAGCTAGTCCAGTGTCAGCTATATGTTTTTATTTTTCACAGTGGAACTGAAGGAGCCACTAAGAGAGGAGGGCTGAGTGACTGCGATGGTAACATATGGGATGGAAGCCAGGTCAAACTGGAGTGACTGGTAGGGCACACAGAAAGAAGCAGAGGCTATCTGATGGCTTTTATTTCTGGAACACTCACTTCCTACAGACACCATTCTCAGCACCACGTGTCCTCAATGTCCCAGCAGCCTTATTTGGAGGTAAAATTTTGATTTTTTTTTTCATTTGGGAAAAATAAAGCCTAGCTAAGTTAAATAGCTTATTTAAAGTCACATAGCCCATAAGGGACAGAGTAACAATTTGGACTTTGGTAGTTAGACCTGGACACATATTTCTTAAAAGTAAGAGAAGTAGCCAATGTTGACAGCCATCAGTTTCTACGGTTGGTTTTCTGTAAGAGTGTGATTTTCTTGCTTGTAAGTTCCATGTGATTTATCATAGAACCTCTCCACCTTTCTAAGTACAAATTAAATTTTTCCATAAACAAAAAGAGCTTTCATTAAGTGTCAGAAATGAGTAGAGACTGCA
>JADRCD010078331.1:0-13643 GCA_019843815.1 Montemys delectorum | reverse complement strand
GAATTTCTAGTCTTTAGAGTCTCTGTTGAGAAGTCAGATTAATTCTGATAGGTCTGCCTTTTATGTTACCTGGCCTTTTTCCTTTGCAACTTTTAATATTCTTTCTTAGTTCTGTAGATTTTGTGTTTCGATTATTTTGTGGCAAGAAGATTTCCTTTTCTGTTCCAGTCTAGTTGGTGGTCTTCTTGGATGTCTAGAGGCATTCTTTCTTTAGTTTGGGAAAGTTTTCTATGATTTTATTGAAAATATTTTCTGGGCCTTGGAGTTTGGACTCTTCACAATCTTTTATTCCTATTATACTTAGGTTAGGTCTTTTCATGGTACCCAAGATTTCTTGGATATTTTGTGTCAGGAAATTTTTAGCTTTACCATGTTCTTTAACTGATGTATCAATTTCTTCTATTGTATCTTCTATGCCTGAGATTCCCTCTCTCATATTATGTATTCTGTTGCTGATTCTTGCATCTGATGTCCCTATTCTCTTCCCTAGGTTTTCCATCACCTTGATTTCCTCAGTTTGTTTTTTTATTTATTGCTTCTATTTCTGCTTTCATGTCTTGCATAGTTAATTTATTTCATTCACCTGTTTACTTATACTTTCCTGTATGTCTTTAAGGGATTTGTTTCCTCTTTAAAGACCTCTATCAAATTGATTGTGTTTTACTGTATTTCTTTATGGGACTTATTCATTTCCTCTTAAAAGGCTTCAATCATCCTTATAAAATTGGATTTAAGGTCATTTTCTTGTGTTTCAGTTGTGTTAAACTATCCAGAGCTTGCTGTAGTGGGGTAACTGTGGTTTTGGGGGTATCATATTGCCCTGGCTCTTATTAATTGTTTCCTTTCAAAGGTCTTTAGCATCTGGATGGTACTGGCCTCTGAATGTTCTTGTTGTAGCAGTATTGGGAAGGAGGTGAACCTTGATGGTCCTGTGTGGTAGGTCTCTGATGAGTATCCTTGGGCTGCATGTTTCCAGACCTGCAGTTCTGTATGGTTCAGGAGCTTCAGATCCTGTAAGGTGGATGGAGAGGTGGCAAGAGAATGGATGTCCCCCATGGGATAGCAGGCTGCTAAGGGAAGCTTGGCTTTGCCCAGAAGACTCAGTGAGCAGGGAAGTTGGGTTAGGTAAGGGAAGCCTACCTGTATGGTTCAGGCAGGAGTCTAATGGAGGAGAGAAGGTGGAAGAATGGAGTTCCTCTGGTCATCACAGAGTTTTGAAAGCCTAGATGAAGTCCAGAATTAAGTAAAAATGTAATTAACTTACCTTGAACTGTAAAACTAAATAGCAACTTACAGCATTTATGAGGGAAAACCAAAATTTCTCAGTGTTTTTGCTAAGGTTTGGTAATGCTGTGTTGGCAGCCTGGAATCTGGCATATGGGGCAGAAACATCAAAGTTCACACTTCATAGGATATAGAGTTAGATATTCTCCCACTGCCTGTCTCAACTTACATAAATGTGTAAGAATAAATTCTTTAAGATCATAATTGGATTAATTCAAATAAAGTACATATATATCATGGTTCTCAAACATCTCTCTTCTTGTCTTCTCTGTCATTCTTTCAATGGAGTTTGATCTGGTAAAGTCTAAACTGTAATGAAATGTGACACACTTGTCTTGAATCTGTAGAGTATTTGAAGAAAACCAGTGAGAAAAAGTTTACTTTTTCTCTGCCAATTTGTCCTTATATATTTTTCTCATGTCTTATTAGCAAGATTAAAGATGGACCAAAATCACAAATATCTAACAATAAATGGCACATTAAAGCTTGGCTGTGAGAATTTTCCTGCCTACAAGTAAATTGAACAAACGTATGTTTGCTTATCTTTAAAACGGGGATCTAACACTTTAAACAGAAATGTTAAAATGTGTTCTTCTAATTAACAGCATGAATATAAGCCTAATTTATTACTTTATTAGTTTTCTAAATCCTGTTTATTTTTCCCTAATAAAACACTGTGGTAAAAACAATAGATTAACATTGTCAGAATCAATGTCCACACAGTATTTATTAGGGACTAGTTAAAATAACCCTGTTCCTTAAATAAGTATAGATTCGGGGAAAAAAGAGTGTAAGTATACATGAGCTAATATAACAACTTACTGTTATAATGGCAGAATTGATAAATGTACCTTTATCAGTAGGAGAATGTATTTGCTAATGTTGAACCAAATTAAGAAAACAAAAACACCCAATTGGAAAGACTACTCACCCAGACTGGAATGATCTCCATGTCAGTCAGCAAAGAGAGGACAGTATCCAATGGTAACATGGAAGTACATACTCTGGTAGACAGTTGTGTCCCAAAGGGAAAGAAAGTCAGGGAAGGGGGAAGAGTTATATTCAAGAGTACAAATTTCATTCTAGCCAAGCGAGGACTGAGATCTCGTGGACGTAGAAGATCAAAGAGTAAGAAGCTAAAAATGCTATACCTGCTTCATCTACATGAAAGGAACCCTAAGAATTGTGAAGAAACGTGAGCTCTTAATAATATTGCCTTTAAGAAAGATCTAATATGCCAACACTTCTCAAAATAAAAAGAGAAGGAATGCTAATAAATTCATTTTACATAATACTCATATACCATGACACACAAAAAAAACATATTAAACACACACACAAATAAAACCATAGACCAATTTCCCCAAACATATCTCAAAAAACACTGGCAAATTGAACTCAAGATTGCAGTAAGAATATAATCCATCATGACCAAGTTGATGTCATTCCAGAAATATACAGTTTGCTTAATATATACAAATTAATAAATGTTATATGCCATATTAATAGACTTAAGGTGGAAATCATACAATTATCTAGATAGATATACAATTATCTAGATAGATATATTTTGCAAAATTCAATACATTTTCATGATATAAGTTCTGAAGAAACTATAACTAGACAGATACAGTTTTAGACTGTGCCTAGACTATTTCATCATGATAAAGATGACATAACACAAGCATGTAGACCACTAAATCCAAAGAAACTCAGAAGGTGACTTCTAAAATATGAAAAAAGGTAAGTGTGTCTACCTCCTCCACTAGCAATCAATATATATAGTATTTGAAGTCTTGGCTAGACCAATAACACAAGAAAAAGATATAAAGGATAAAATCTGGCAAGAAAGAAAAGATATTCCTATTTATAGACATGATTCTATTTAATAGTACTCCATTGTGTAAATGTATCACATTTTCGGTATCCATTCCTCTGTTGAGGTGACATCTCAGTTCTTTCCAGCTCCTGGCCATTTCTAGATTTTCAAATTCAGCTATTAAAAATGATGAATTCACGAAATTCTTAGGCAAATAGATAGAACTAGAAAATGCCATTCTGAGTGAGGTAACCCAAATGCAAAAGAAAACACATGATATGCAGTCACTGATAAGTGGATACTAGCCCAAAAGCTCCAAATAACTAGGATACAATTCACAGACCACATGAGGCTCAATAAGAAGAAAGACCAAAGTGTGGGTGCTTCGGTCCTTCTTAGAAGGAGAACAAAACGCTCACAAGAGCAAATATGGAGATAAAGTGTAAAGGAGAGACTAAAGGAAAGGCCACACAGAGACTATCCTACCTGGAAATTCATCCCATATATAGTTACCAAACCCAGACACTACTATGGATGCTAATAAGTGCATGCTGAAAGGTGCCTGATATGGTTGTCTCCTGAGAGGTCCTGCCAGAGCCTTACAAATACAGAGGTGAATGTTAGCAGCCAACCATTGCACTGAGAGTGTGGTCCCTAATAGAAGAGTTAGAGAAGGGACTGAAAGAGTTGAAAGGGTTTGCAATCCCATAGGAAGAACAACAATATCAACCAACCAGACCCCCCAGAACTCCCAGGGACTAAGCCATCCAGCATATGTAGCAGAAAATGGCCTTGTCATGCACCAATGGAAGGAGAAGTCATTGGTCCTATGAAGGCTTGATAGATCCCCCAGTGTAGGGGAATTGAGGGCAGGGAGATGGAAGTGGGTAGGTGGGTGGAGAAACACCTTCATAGAAGCAGGGGGAGGGAGAATGTGATAGAGTGTTTCCAGGAGGGAGGGAAACCAGGAAAGGGGATAACATTTGAAATGTAAATAAAGAAAATATTCAATAAAAAAAAAGAATTGGAAAAAAATTAGAAGTGAACCTAACAGGATGTGAAAGATGTCTACTGGACAAATTTTATGATACTAGAAAGGAAATTGAAGAAGGCACTAGATAATCAGAAGAATGACTACCTTCTGGATTGCAGAATCAATATTAGGAAAATGACTGACTTTATTACCCATCTACATAGTCAATGCAATCCCCATCAAAATCCCAAAACATTTTTCATAAGATGGAAAAATCAATTCCAAGCTACACATGGAAACATAAAGGATGACAGAGAGCAAAAGCAATCCTAAGCAAAAAGGAAAAAAGAAACTGCTCAAGTTAGTAAAAACTTTTTAAAGTGTTCAACATCCCCAGTCAACAGGAAACTGAAAATTAAAATAAACACTTATTCAATGATGGCATGAATGTAAACTTTTATTTATTATGGAAATTGGTGTAGATATTTCCCAAACACCTAAAAGTAGAACTACCATATGACTCTACTATTCCACTCCTGGGCATTTACCAAAGGACTCTATTTTCTACTATAGAGATGTTTGTACACCTATCTTTTAAAACTTTTTTTCACTTACTCACTTTACATCTCTCTCACTGCCCCTTCTCAGTCACCCCCTGCCACATCCTTCCTCCATCCCTTCCTCCCCTTTTCCTATGAGCCATTTCTCTGCCCCTTCTTGGTATTCCTCCACTCTGACTCTTCAAGTATTTCAAGGCTAGTCCCTTTCTTTCCCGTGGAAACTAGACAAGGCAGTCCAGCTAGAAGAATAAAATCCCACGTAGAGGCAACTGCTTTTGAGATAGCTCCAGTCCAGTTGTTCAGGACCCACATGAAGACCAAGGTGCACATATGCTACATATGTGCATGGAGGCCTAGGACCAGCCTGTATACATTCTAACAGAACATTTCTGAACATCTGCTCCGTTAGTAGAGTTCTGAGAGTCAAATTTTCAATCATCTAGTATTCAAAACCCTAAGTTCTTGCCCCATGATTGACAAAGGTAGTGGTCAGCACATGACACTAGTGAGATGTGTTGAAACCTTAGGAAGGAGGGCCTAGTGGAAAGAACTTCTTAAGCTATTGTCATCATGGCATAAAAAGGAACATTGGAGCCTTGGAAGCTTATATCTCTTTGCTTCCTGGCTGCCTATGAGGTAAGCAAATTTGCTCTACATATACATCTACTATGATATCTGCCTTGCAGCAGAGGGTCTCAGAGAAAAAGAGCACTAAGCCTGTGTTGATCTATCTGATGAAAGCATGAGACCACACACCACCTGGCTTTAAACAATTTCTTTCTTTTTACAATTCTGTACATATATATGGTGCTTTTTGCTTATTTTTCCCTCCTGCCTTCATCATTTCCAATGCTTTCTGATCACATTCACCTACCCATTCACTTAAGCTCTCTCTCCTACCTGTGCAAATCCTCACTCTCCTCTCCATATTCCTTTACTAGATTCATGTCTTTTGTTATTTTGTTTTGTTTTGTTTTTTGCTTGCTTGTTTCTGTGACCCACTTGTGTTCAACCATGGGTTAAAAACTATCCACTGGAGCTTGATGGGTCATAAGAGGTACACAACTGGAGACAATAACCCTTCTCTGCCTTCCAGAATCTATAGTAATAGGTAGTTCAGTAGGGTAGGGTAGGACTTAATGAGACCCACCTTCATCCGGGACTGATTGTCACCACAGTTGCTATGCATTCATGATTGCAGTGAGTATGTCATGAACACAGAGCATAGTGTCATAGATGAATGTGAAACTACATTTCTATTTTTAAATAAAATTTATTTGTTTACTTTGATGGAAGTCACCTGTAGTCCAGAATAACTTCAAACTCGCAATCCTACCTCAGCCTCTCTCATGCTGGGATTGTGAATTTATGTCAACACATTTGGCTTGGACCTAATTTGTAAGTTGTACACATGATTTTCTTTTTACAACCCAAAGTTTCCAAATTTGTATTAATTATTAAAAAGTATGCATAAAATTAATATCCTCTATTGAATCTCTATAGATTATTATGATATATTTATTAGGGGATACTAACCAAAAACTTGAAAATAGAAAAACAGTCTGAACAACTGAGATAACACTAAATACTAAAACTTGGTTCATTGATGAAAAACATCACATACTGTAATGCTTCTATTGATTAGAGATTCTTGATCAATCTTTTCTGGATGAGACCTTGTAGATCAATTTTGTTAATGTTATTGCAAGAGAAAAATGACCTGCAGTTAACTCAAACATAAATGTTTTAAATTAAAGCAAATTACTCTCATGCCAGATAAGAAATGTGGAAAGTCGAGGGAATGGAAACTGTGACTTTAAATCAGCATCCCAGGCATAGAGGTAGTTGTTCTTCCCATTCATGGCTAGGTTTATGTCAAGTAGACAAAACACAGGCAGCACAGGTTAGAAACTTTTGCATTTGTATTTATTACATATATTTTAATTAATTTATTCTCCTCTATTACATCCTAACCACGATTTCCTCTCCCTCCTCTCCTCCCAGACCCTTCCCTCCACCTCTCTCTTCCACATTCTCTTCTCTTCCATTTCCCTTCAGAAAAGGGCAGGCCTCCCAGGGATAGCAACCAAACAAGACATATAAAGTTGCAATAAAATTAGGCACCTTTCCTTATATTAAGTCTGGACAAGGCAACCCTATTGGAGGACAAGGTCCCTCAAACAGGTAAAAGAGTCAGAAATAATCCCCACTACCTCTTTTAGAAGTCCCGCCCCCAAATACCAAGCTATACAACTATAAGATAAATGCAGAGAACTCAGGTTAGATGTATGCAGGCTCCCTGATTGTCGGCTCAATCTCAGTGATCCCCTATGATCAAGGTTGGCTGATGCTGTGGGTTTTCTTGTGGTTTCCTTGACTCATCTAGCTCCTATAATCCTTCCTCCCCTTCTTCTGCAGGATTCACTAATACTAATGTTTGGTTGGGAGTCTCTTTTCCATCAGCTGCTGGATGGAGTCTCTAGCTATTGTGAACAGAGAAATAATGAACATGGATGAGCATGTATCTGTAGAGTTGAATACTGAAGCCTTTGAGTAGAAGCCAAGGAATGGTAGAGCTGAATCATTCTTAATATTTATCTTTAAATCCACAGATAATAGGAGTTTCCACCCCTCATCGAAGAATCGTCTCTTTGCAAGAGAGAAAGACCGTTACAGAAAACCATAACCAATCAAAATGCAGAGTTGTATAGCCTGGTGCCAATAGATACATCTACACCACAATTCCAGCACATAAGGATCAGAGACCTTTGAGGAAAAGGGGCCTGAAAGATTATAAGAGCCAGAGGAACAGGGAATTTGCTGCAAGATTATGTCTTCAAAGAATGTCCAAAGCTACACACATAAAATCTCACCAACACAACTGTGTAAACATGAGATGAACAAGGACATCACTAAAAGATATGCTGAAGTGGAAAGATCATGAGGACTCAATCCTACATAAGGAACCATAGGCAATTAAAGAATGCACAAACGCGAAGAAAGAGTTTTCCCTAGAGAAGAACACACTAATGGCTATACAATTCCAAATGGTCTACCTTGAAATATTACATTAGTAAAAGTATATGGACTGAGAAGGTTATATTTATTCATTAAGAATATGTGTAACAATGATTATTGGCAAAACAGGCTATGAATTTGAAAGAAATCAAGGGGATGTATATGGAGTGTTTTGGAGGATGGAAAGTGAAGAGGGAAACTATATATTATATTGTAGTTCTATAATATGTTATATATAATTATATACTATAACCTCAAAAATAAAAGGAAATAACCTGTAAAGGATTAAATGAGATAGACTTGCATATTTTTCAAGAATGAAGTCAAGGCAAAACAACATAAAAGATTGTTTTACTAAGAACTTAAAACTACATTTGATGGTAGTTTCTGTATGCCTAAAATACACATAGTATAATTTCATTTTTCCAGCTTCAATGATTTGATCTGTAACTCTCTTGAAATATAGTCTTGTCTCTTTTTGAAGCTATTAGGGATCCAGTATGGGAAATACGAAGTTTAGTGTCAAGAGCAGGAGATCATAGTCTGTGCTATAACCACTGTTACTTACATTTTAGTAGAGTTTAAAGCAATTCCAGATTTACTTATTGATAAGATTTATGGCTTGATTTAGTTTCATCAGAAAGCAACATGTTCTGTGTGAATGTTATTAATCCAAATAAGATAATTTTGTCTTCATTTACAACCATCTGTTGAAAATGAATTTTTATGAGATGTCTTCTCAAAAGAGAAAGAAAACAGATGTACATTTAACCTCAAACCACAGACTGACTCAGCCCGCTCTAAAACTTGATAAGATGTCATATACACACATTAAAAATAAATCTGTTTACCTTGTACTTTTATAGTTTAATATTTCATAGAGAACAAAAGCCTATAAATAAAGTGTTTAACTTCCAAATCTGATCCACCCTAAGGCATCGTGCTTTCTACACACCTCTACCATCTCAGAACCTTTACTTTTAACACTGTAAAGGAATTAAAATTGATTTGGTCTTACAGAGTGTCAGATTATTGTCCTTTGATGATAATGAACAGAAGAGTCCAGAGAAGTAAAACAGAATTGAAAGAAAAGGAGACTCACTGACCTCCCTAGCCCACTGCTTAGAGGAATCATTGAGGTATGCAAGTTAAGATTCTTGGTCTGAAGACACCAAGTTGATTCATAAAAACAAATCAGCAGTGAGAGATATTAGCTCTGCTCCCATTTAGGTGCAAACCACTGGAAGGTTTTTCTTTAAAACTGAATATAAAAGTCTCTTTTCAAGTAGAATACTGATTTCTAGGGGCTAGGGAGGAGAGTAAGGGAACAGAAGGAGGTTGGATAATGAATACTAAACTACACAAGAAGAATAATGTTTTTCATAAAAAAGTTTTATTTTTATTTTATAAAGGATTATGAGAAAGAAATTGAGAGAGTCTCAACACAAAGAAATGATTAATCTTTAAGGAGATAAAAATGGTAATTCCTCTTATTTATCACATAGTGCATTGAAACATCATACTTTATCCCATAAATATGTGAAGAAAAAAACTTTGAAATAAAAATCTCTTTCCCTAAAATGTGAACAGAGTCCACAAGTACTCCCTACCCCCCACCCCCATATACCAGATGCTCGGCTCTGTTTTTTTGTAACATTGTGTGCATGCCCTCAAAGCAAGACGAGACATTATGGCTCCTTGCTTCAAAAATGCCTAGCAAATCCTTGGCACCTATGAAGTCATCAGTAATAACAAGGAGTGTGACTACATGTCTGAAAGTTCCTTCTCAAACACTGAGCAGGGCTTGCTTTCAAGGCTCAACCCGACTGCTTGTCTGCACATCTCCTGAATAAGTTTTATTTCTTTCATCTTTAGAATTCATTGTCAGCTGATGGTATGTGTAAATTATCACTTGTTGTTCAGGCAAGTGAGACAGAACAAGACCTATTAAGAAACAGCACTACAGGAAGTTGATCAAGAAAAACCCTACAACATTTAGACATGAAAACCCCAACAAAAGCAAGAACCATGTTATTAAGTAGTCATAGAAGGCAGGGGGAGGGAGGGAACTTGGGGTTGGGGGAGGGTAGAAGAGGAAGAGGGAAATAGGGAGGCAGGATTAGATACAGGAAGAGACCGGAGAGGCCAAGTGACCCAGGAAAATTAATGCAGCTGCCTGGGTTATGGGGAGGAGAAAATCTCTAGAAAGTTCCAGAGACCTGGGATAGAGATGGTCTCAGTGTAGGTGACCTTAGCAGAGGATGCCTAACAGTAGGGATATGAAACCTCTAGAGGCTAGCTACCTCCAGGCAGGCAGGACTCCCAGTGTAGGGATAGGGACACTAACCCACCCACTAAACTTTCAGCCCAAAATTTATCCTGTCTATAAGAAATGCAGAGATGGAGCAGAGACTGAAGGAATGGCCAGCCAATAACTGACCCCACTTGAAATCCATCTCATAGGCAAACACCAGTCTCTGACATTATTCATGATACTCTGTTATGCTTGCAGACAGGAGCCTAGCATGAATGTCCTCTGAGTGGCTATAACCAGAAGTAGACAGAAACAGAAGCAGGTACCCACAGCCAAACATTAGCTGGAGGTCAGGGAGACCTATGGAAGAGTTGGGGGAAGGATCAAAGGCCCAGAAGTAGATGGGAACTCTATAGGAAGGCTAACAAAATCAAGAAACTTGGACCCCTGGGAGCTCTCCGAGTCTGGCCCACCAACCAAAGAACATACACTGGCTGGAATGAGGCCCCTGGCACAGAGGTAGCAGACAGGCAGCCCAGTCTTTATGGTAGCCCTGTCTGGCTGCTGTGGGAGAGGATGTGCCTAATCTGGCAGAGACTTGATGAGCCAGGGTGGGGAGATATCCAGGGGAGACCCTCTCAGAGGAGAAGGGGAGGGAGTATGGGGAAGGGACTTGGTGAGAGATGGACCAGTAGGGGGAGCAGCATTTAAGATATAAAGAAACAAGTTATCTAATTTAATAAATAATTAAAAAAAAGAACTATGTTTTTCCCCTTTTAGAACCTGCCAAAATCTATCTGCATATTGAAGTTTCACCTATATTTTTAATATACTTCTAAAAGTGTGTATAACAGATGCCAAGTTAGAGGTGTCATACACAGCATTTTATTTCATAAAATCTTCATTAGTATTAGTATTAGTGTTAGTATTAGTATTAGCAGCAGCAGCAGCAGCAACAGCAACAGCAGCAGCAACAGTAGTAGTAGTAGTAGTAGTAGTAGTAGTAGTAGTATATTTTTTACATCCCGACTGCAGGTTCCCCTCCATCTCTCCTCCCAGTTCCTTCTGCCACCTTCCCTCTGCCTCCCTCTAGCCATTCCTCCTCATCCTCCAAAAAGGACAGGCCTCCCATGCATACCAGCCAAACACAGCATAACAAATTGCAGTAAGACTTGGCATCCTTCATATAAAAGCTAGATCAGGCAACATCGTAGGAGGGAAAGGATCCCAAAAACCAGCAAAAGAGTCAGAGATAGCTCCTGCTTACACTGTTAGGAGTCCTGTATGAAAACCAAGCTACAGAACTGTAACATATACACAGAAAGCCTAGATCAGTCCTCTATAGACGCCCTATTGTTAGTTTGGTTTCTGAGAGCCCCTATAAACCCAGATTAGATGATTCTGTGGGTTTTCTTGAGGTGTCCTTGACCTCTCTGACTTTTACAATCCTTCCTCCTCCTCTTCAGCAGGAATTCCTGAGCTGTGCATAATGTTTGGCTGTAGGCCTCTGCATCTGTTTCTATCAGTTGCCAGATGGAGCCTCTCCGATGACAATTGGTCTAGGTATCAACCTGAGTATGCCAAAATATCATTAGGAATCATTTCACTGACGTTTATTTATTTATTTAACCTTTCCTGTTTGGTTCTATTCAAGGTCTCTGGGCTATTTAGCCTGAAGGCAAGAATCTGGCAGGGGCTCCCACCCATGGCATGTGTCTCAAGCTAGACCAACCATTGGTTGGCCACCTTTACCCCAGCATATCTTGTAGACAGGAGCAATTATAGGTCAAAGGTTTTGTGGCTGGGTTGGTGTCCTATTCCCTCCGCTGGAAGCCTCTGGTTACAAGAGATGGTCAGTTCAGGCTCACCAACTGTTGAAGATGGCTTACTTTTTCCCTTGTATAATTTGTCTTCTTTGTCAAGATTAGGGTATCTATAGGTGTGTGGATTAACTTCTGATTTTTCTATTTGATTTCATTGACCCAGCTGTCTGTTTATATGCCAATACCATGTGTGGTTTTTTACTCTAGCTCTGTAATAGAGCTTGAGATCAGGGATGGTGATACCTCTGGAAGTTTGTTTATTGTACAGGATTATCTCAACTATTCTGGGATATTTGTCTTTCTATATGAAGTTGAGAGTTGCTCTTTCAAGGCTGTAAAGATTAGTAATGAAATTTTGATGGAGATTGCATAGATTCTATAGATTACTATTGGTAAGATGGCCATTTTTACTATGTTAATACCACCAATCCATGAGCATGGGAGATCATTCCATCTTCTGATATCTTCTCCAATATATTTCTTCAAAGGCTTGTAGTTCTTGTCATACAAGTCTTTCACTTGCCTTGTTAAAGTTCTACAGAGATATTTTATATTATTTGTGGCTATTATGAGGGGTGCTACTCCCCTAATTTCTTTCTCAGCTTATTATCATTTGTACATAGGAGGGATACTGACTCTTAGTTAATCTTCTATCCAGCCACTTTGCTGAAGGTGTTTATCAGCTGTGGAAGTTCCATGATATAACTTTTTGGGCTCTCTTATGTATACTATTATGTCAACTGCAAATAGAAATACTTTGACTTCTTCCTTTCCAACTTGTATCCTTTTGATCTCCTTTTGTTGTCTTATTATTCTAGCTAGAACTTCAAATACTCTATTTAGTAGATGTGGAGAGAGAGAGAACAGTCTTGTGTTGTTAGTGTTTTAGTTGAATTGCTTTGAGCTTCTCTCTTCGATGTGGTGTTGGTTATAGGACTGTGAATGGTGCCTTAATGATGCCCCTTAATGAACCCCAGTTCTCTCCAAGACTTTTATCACAAAAGGGTGTTGAATTTTATCAAAGACATTTTCAGCTTCTTTTGAGATGATCATGTCATTATTTTCAGTTTGTTTTTATCGTGGGTTAGATTGACAGATCTTAGTATGTTTTTACCAATCCCTGGATCTTTTAGAATGACACCTCCTTGATTATGGTGAATGATCTTTTTGATGTGTTCTTGGATAAGTTTTCTGGGTATTTTTGTATCAATGCTTATGAGGCAAATTACACTGTATTCTCTGTTGAATCTTTGTGTGGGTTGGGTATCAGGGTGAGTGCGGTCTTATAAAATGACTTTGGCAATTCACCTTTTGTTTCAATTTTGTGTAGTAATTTGAAAAGTACTGGTACTAGCTCTTTGAAAATCAGGTAGAATTCTATGCTTAAACTGTCTGGCCCTCATCTTGTGTGTGTGTGTGTGTGTGTGTGTGTGTGTGTGTGTGTGTGTGTGTGTGTGTATGTGTGTGTGTGTCTTTGTGTTTTTTGGGTTTTGCTGTTGTTGGTTTCTTTTCTTTTCATTTTTGTTATTGTTTTGCTGCAGGGAGATGTTAATGACTGTTTCTATTTCCTTAAGGGCTATAGGACAATTTAAATTGTTTATCTGTCCTGGAGTTAACTTTGGAAAGTAGTATCTGTCACAAAATTTGCCCATTTGTGTAGATTTTTCAATTTTGTGGAGTACAGTGCTTTAGGGATTTTTTGTTTTGGTTTGGTTTGGTTTTTCAGATTTATTTGTTTCATATATGTGAATACACTATCACTGTCTTCAGACACACCAAAACAGAGCATTGAATCCCATTAAACATGTTTGTGAGCTGGGAATTGAATTCAGGAGTATAGGTTTTTAAAGTAAGACCTACTGATTCTTTGGATTCTTCAATGTTTGTGCCCCCCTTTTCATTTCTTATTTTG
>JADRCD010078330.1:0-15334 GCA_019843815.1 Montemys delectorum | reverse complement strand
ACCTTTTGGCAAAAGGCAATTTGGATCAATGGTACTTTTATATCACCTAATGCCATTTATAAGGAACGTCCTTCTCAACCTAGGGTAGCTCCCCATTGTAGTCTAGATAATGAAGAGACCATTCCTCATTGGTCTGATTGTCAGTTCCTTCTTACTATTTGGGCAAACCAGGATAAGACCTATTCCTTCTCCCCTAATATGAGGTTTGACCCGGAAAGAGAGGAGAATATGAAACAGGGGATGTTTATTCAAGACTTCAGGGTACATCCTTTCCATAAGTGGTTACTCTGTGGGGTTAATGGTAGTTGCACAGATCTTAGTCCGCTGGTCTTTATTCAGGGTGGAACCACAGGGAAAGCCATCTTTAATGGCGCTTCCAAATTTTATCAGTTTCATAAGATAGCAACACAGAGACCTGATGGAACCTGGAAAATATATAATAATTCTACTATAGAAATTACTGGGGTTGATAAAATTCAAGAACAAATTGACTTTTCACCTACCCCGGTGTGTGTTTATCCCCCCTTCCTGTTTATTCTTTCAAATTCTTCATTTGAAAATTGTACTAATGATTCCTGCGTAATGTCTCATTGTTGGACCGGCAAACAGGCAAGGCGTGCCATGGTTGCTAGAGTGCCAAGATGGGTTCCCGTTCCCATAGAAATCCTGTCTACTCTGTCATTATTCAGGCAGAAAAGAGATTTTGGAATAACCACAGCCATTATAACAGCGATCTCTGTCACCGTGGTTGCAGCTACTGCCGTTGGGATCGCCATGTCTACCTCAGTCCAAACAGACACAGTTTTAAATCAACTATCTGCAATGGTGGCAGATGCAGTCGACTATCATACTTCTGCTAGTGCCCAATTAAAAGGCGGGCTGATGGTAGTCAATCAGTGCATTGATTTAATAGAAGAAAGATTGGATATTCTTTTCCCATTAGCCCAATTGGGGTGCGAAAGAAGGTTGGGCGCCCTGTGCATTACCAGCGTGCAGTATGATAATTACACACAGGCAGCTAATTTGTCTAGAAAATTATCTTTATATCTTGCAGAGAATTGGTCAGAGGGATTTGATGAGACCCTTGAATCATTGCGAGTGGCAGTAGTAGCCATCAACTCGACACGAGTGGATCTATTACTGACTGAAAGACTCTCCTCTTGGATTTCTTCAGCCTTTTCTTTCTTTAAGGAGTGGGTGGGGATTGGCCTGTTTAGTGTTGCCTTGTGTGCTGGCTTAGTGTTTCTTCTCTGGATGGTTTGCAAGCTCAGAGCCCAACAAAAATGTGACAAGGTAGTAATTGCCCAAGCACTTGCTACACTAGAGCAAGGAGCCTCTCCCGATATTTGGCTCAGCATTTTAAGAACAAAATAAACACTCAAAGGCTAATGGTCAGCGAGACTTAGCTCTTGCACCCCGTGGGGTCTTATCCCATTGCACACAGGAGAGTGAGTCAAACTGCCATAAGTCCTCGAAGCCCACTGCCTTTGGCCCCTACGACGGGATTAGGCTGATGCCATAAACCAGGAGCACACCAGTGAGTAGTGATCCAAAGGATCCGACAGATCTCTTGGTGCTGGTAATGGACAGCACATCAGCTAGCCTAAGACACGGGGTATTAGCCAGAGCCTATCATATAAAACAGAAAGGGGGAGATGTAGAGAGCCGCACCTAAGCCGGCTCAGTCGCCATTACAACATGGCCCCGGCATCCGGTGTCTTCTCCCTGTAAACAAGTAGTCTGCGCATGTGCTAGGGCCAGAGCGCGCCAAGTCACAGCCTATCCCGAGGCATCACATGAGGTAATGGGCAAGCAGCCAATCAGAAATGAACACACCGCTCCAGGGTGTATATAAGCAGTGCCTTTCCAGGGCTCGCTCTTTCCTTGCCACATGGTAATAAAGGTTTGCTGCAGAAGGATCCTGGTGTTCCGCTTGCTTTCTTGCTGGCGAGAAAATAGCACGGGCCACAAGGACACAAAATTTTGCTGCATACATGAAACACACCTCAGTGACAAAGACAGACACTATGCCAGAATAAAAAGCTGGAAAACAATTTTCCAAGCAAATGGCCCAAAGAAACAAGCTGGAGTAGACATTCTAAAATCAAATAAAATTGACTTTCAACCTAAAGTTTTTTTTTAAAAAAAAAAGATAAGGAATTACACTTCATCCTCATCAAAGGAAAAGTCTACCAAGAAGAACTCTCAATACTGAACATCTATGCTCCAAATGCAATGGTACTCACATTCATAAAAGAAACCTTACTAAAGCTCAAAGCATACATTGTAACTCACACAATAGTAGTGAGAGACTTTAACACTTGACTCTCATCAATGACCAGATCATGGAAAAAGAAAATAAACAGAGACACAGTAAAAGTAACAAATTATGAACCAAAGGGATTTAACATATATCTACAGAACATTTCAATCTAAAACAAAAGAATATACCTTCTTCTCAGCACCTCATGGTACCTTCTCCAAAATTGACCATATAGTCGGTCACAAAACAGGCCTCAACAGATACAAGAAGATTGAAATAATTTCTTGCATCCTATCAGATCACCATGGACTAAGGCTGGTCCTCAATAACAACATAAACAATAGAAAGCCCAAATACACATGGAAGCTTAACAACACTCTAATCAATGATAACTTGGTCAAGGAAGAAATAAAGAAAGAAATTACAGGATTTTTAGAGTTTAATGAAAATGAAGCCACAACATACCCAAACTTATGGGACACAATGAAAGCAGTCCTAAGAGGAAATTCATAGCTCTGAGTACGTCCAAAAAGAAACTGGAGAGAGCATACACCAGCAATTTGACAGCACATCTGAAAGCTCTAGAACAAAAAGAAGAAAATTCACCCAAGAGGAGTAAATGTCAGGAAATAAACTTAGGGCTGAAATCAACCAAGTAGAAACAAAAAGAACTATACAAAACATCAACCAAACCAGGAGCTGGTTCTTTGAGAAAATCAAGAAGATAGATAAACCCTTAGCCAGACTAACTAGAGGGCACCGAGGAAGTATCCTAATTAACACAATCAGAAATGAAACAGGAGACATAACAACAGAAACTGGTGAAATCCAAAAAAATCATGAGATCCTACTTCAAAACCTATACTTAATAAAACTGGAAAACCTGGATGAAATGGACAATTTTTTAGACAGATACTAGGTACCAAAGTTAAATCAAGATCAGATAAATGACCTAAACATTCTCATATTCCCTCGTGAAATAGAAATAGTCATTAATAGTCTCCTAACCAAAAAAAGCCCAGGACAAAATGGGTTTAGTGCAGAGTTTTATTAGACCTTCAAAGAATACTCCTCAAACTATTCCACAAAATAGAAACAGAAGGTACTCTACCCAATTCGTTCTATGAAGCCACAATTACTCTGATACCTAAACCACACAAAGACCTGACAAAGAAAACTTCAAACCAATTTCCCTTATGAATATCGATGCAAAAATACTGAATAAAATTCTTGCCAACTGAATCCAAGAACACATCAAAACAATCATCAATCATTATCAAGTAGGCTTCATCCCATAGATGCAGGGATGGTTCAATATACAGAAATCCATCAAAGTAATTCACTATATAAACAGACTCAAAGGAAAAAAAAAACATGATCATTAGGTGTTGAGAAAGCATTTGACAAAATCCAACACCCCTTCATGATAAAAGTATTGTGAAGTTCAGCAAACCAGTAGCCAACATCAAAATAAATGGAGAGAAATTTGAAGCAATTCCACTAATCAGGGACTAGGCAAGGCTGCCCACTCTCTTCCCTACCTATTCAATATTGTACTTAAAGTCCTAGCCAGAGCAATTCGACAGCAAAGGGAGATCAAAGGGATACAAATTGGAAAGGAAGAAATCAAATTGTCACTATTTGAAGATTATATGATAGTTTACTTAAGTGACCCCAAAATTTCCACCAGAGAACTCCTAAACCTGAAACAACTTCAGCAAAGTAGCTGCATATAAAAGTAAGCAAATCAGTGGCCTTCCTAAACACAAAGATACATAGGATATATAGGCTGAGAAAGAAATTGGGGAAACAACACCATTCACAATAATCTCAAGTATTATAAAATACCTTGTTGTGACTGTAACTAAGCAAGTAAAATTTCTTCAAGAACTTCAAGTCTCTGAAGAAGGAAATGGAAGAAGATCTCAGAAAATGGAACGATCTTCGATGCTAATGGATTGGTAGGATTAATATAGTAAAATTGCCTTCTTGCAGAAAGCAATCTACAGATTCAATGCAATCTCCATCAAAATTCTAAGTCAATTCTTCATAGACTTGGAAAGAGCAGTTTGCAAATTCATCTAGAATAACAAAAAAACCTAGGATAGTGAAAACTATTCTCAACAATAAAAGAACCTCAGGTGGAATCACTATCCCTGACCTTAAGCTTTATTACAGAGCAATTGTGATAAAAACTGTGTGGCATTGGTTATTATGTCTTATCATAACGATATAAAACTAACTAAAATGATAAGAAAATGTTTTAAAATAATATTTTTTAATCTTTAATATTTCTGATAGCTTGGTCCCTTTTATTTTGAGTAGTGAATTCTAAGTAGTGAAATGAGAATTCTAATTAAATAAGAAAACATATAGTCCATAATATTTTAGAATAGTTTATGAAGGTTTTATTTCTAGGGTCCATTTTCTTTGAAGATTGATCACAATGCTAACAAGGAGTGGGGAGATGGGATTATCAATGTCAACAAAGAAGTCATATGACCTTGATCAATACAAAGAATATACACTCTTATTTTTTTAATTATCTCTTGTGTATATGTGAGTATTCTATCTTCATATATATCTGCATTCCAGAAGAGCACATCGAATCCCATTAGAGACAGTTGTGAGCCACCATGTGGTTGCTGGGAATTGAACTCAGGACCTCTGGAAGAAAAGCCAGTGCTCTAAACCATTGAGCCACCTCTCCAGCCCTACACTCTTATTTATTAAGTAGCATAGATATGCAAACTCAAATAGGTCTACTAGAAGGTTGTTTAATTATAAATTATTAAACCATTCACCTGGTTGGTGGAAAACAAATTTAAAACATTCTCAGCTACTACTTGCACCACCCAGTACAATGATTGCTAATACAACACCAACTGTGAGACAATGTCTATCTTAATTGCTGAGGTGTGTTTTTTGTATGCAGCAGAATGATGGATCCTGTTTTCACATCCATTGTGTTAGCCTGTGTCTTTAATTGGGGAATTGAGTCTACTGATGGTGAGAGATATTAATGATTGTTATTTCCTGTCATTATGATGGTGGTTTTGTTGTATGTATTTGTGTGTATGTGTTATGTATGTGTCTTTTTGTGTGTATATCTGCTTGTGTATGCTTTCTGTGGTTTTATAGATTTAACATTTAACATTTATTTTCTGTGGTATACAATTACTCTGTGTATTCTTCAATGTAGTTATCTTCCTGTATTGGAGTTTTCATCTAGTGTTTTTTGTAAGGTTGAATTTTTATATAGGTATTGTTTGAATTCTGATTTGTCTTAAAATATCTTTTCTCCATCTATGTTGCTTGAAATTTATGTTGTGTATAGTAGAATTGGTTGGTACCTGTGGATTTTTAGTAGTGGTTAGATATCTGTCCAGACCCTTCTAGCTTTTAAAGTCTTTGATGAGAAGTCAGGTATAATTCAGATAGGTCTGCCTTTGTATGTTACTTGTCTCTATTTCCTTGCAGCTTTTAATATTGTTTCTTTGTTTTCTAGATTTTGGGTTTTGAATATTATGTGCCAGGAGGATTTTCTTTTCTGGTCTACTTTAACTGGTGTTCTATAAGCTTCTTGTATGTTTGTAGGCATCTCTTTCTTTAGATTGGAAAACTTTTCTTTGATTTTGTTGAGATTATTTTCTTGGCCTTGAAGCTGAGACTCTTCAGCTTCTTCTGTTCTTATTTTTCTTAGGTTAGGTCTTTTCACAGCAGTCCAAATCATGGTTGTCTTGTGTCAGGAATTTTTTATAGATTTAACATTTTCTTTACCTGGTGTATTAATTCCTTTTACTGTGCTGTTTATGCCTGAGATTCTTTTGTCTCCTGTATTCTGCTGGTGATGCTTGCATCTGTTGTTCCTGTTCTTTTCCCTAGCTTTTCCATCTTCAAGATACCCTCAGTTTGTGTTTTCTCTATTGATTCTATTTCCACATCTAGATTTTGTATGATTTTATTTATTTCCTTCCCTTGTTTAATTGTATTTTCTGCATGGCTTTAAGGGACGTTTTGTTTTATTGTATTCTCCTGTATTTATTCATTTCCTCTTTAAAGGTCTCTATCTGTTTTACTATATTCTCCTGTATTTATTCATTTCTTCTTTAATGACCTCTATCATCTTAATGAGAATGTTTTAAAGATATTTTCTTCTGTTTCAGTTGTATTAAGACACTCAAGACTTGCTATAGTGGGAAAGCTGTACTTTGTAGGTATCACACAGCTGTGGCTTTTGTTATTGTTCTTTCGAGGGCCTTTAGCCATCTAGACAGTTTTGATCTTTGTATGTTCTTGTAGCAGGTATTGGAAGTGGAGTGAACTTTGATGGTCCTGGTGTAGCAGGCCTATGATGGTTATCCTTTGGCTGCATGTTTCTGAACCTGGGAATTTGTATGGTTCAAGAGCCTCAGGTCTGATGAAAGTGGGCAGAGAGGTATAAGGAGAATAGAGGTCTCTCTGGACCTGCAGGTTACTCAGCAAATCTTGGCTTGGCCCAAAGGACTCAGACCATAAGGAAGATGAGTGGGGGAAGTGAAAGCAACCTATATGGTTCAAGAGTCTGACGTAAGTGGAAGAGAGGTGGTAGGAGAATGGAGGTGTCCCCGGGATAGTAGGGTGCTCAGGGCACCTTCTAGGTGGCCTCTTTTACAGACTTAACAAACTTACTGTAAAACTCATTTTAAAATTAAAAAGACCCTGTTCCTCTTAAATTTCATGAAAAGTTTTCCACATAAGTGGTTCATTGATTATAAACATTGACAAAAGACAACTCAAGACAGAATTTTTTTTTTCAAAGGCTAGTGGAACTACTAAAATACAATGTGTGGGTGAAATCAAATTTAATTTCCAGCTCACACAAAAACCACTAAACAGCTAATATCAGAACTGAAAATTTGAATGTCAAGAAAACAAAATAGACTATTTTCACTTCTATTTTATAGAAACAATTTCTTTTTGAAATTTGAAAATTCGAAATATTTAATTATCTGAAGATATAATCTTGAAGCATTATATGATTTTCTTCAGTAAATAGTAGTATTCTTGTCCATAAAGATTTAATAATAGGAAAGTGCAAATCCAAGCTGCAGTCTGGAAGAAAACAATTAGAATGCATGCCATCAAGAAAGACAATGGAAGATAAGTATAAAATGATCCTTTAGTAATCATTGAAATAAGACAAGGAAGCCATTTGAAATGGAAAAACATTTCAAAAATAGAAAAAAAATCTATACAAATGTTTTTTGGGCTAGGAAGTGTTCAACTTAGGGAAATACCTATGAAAGTATCAGCTGTTAACTCTGACACAAAGGCCCATTTTTAAAACATAGGATTAGGCAGAAGAAATATAGTTAGTTTTTAAAAGAGAGCAAAAGCACTGCTCTTGCATCAGCAATTTTGGCATAATAACAAACAATGACTTTGGAAAATTATTTTAAAAACTCATGGCTATGACACAGCCTATCAATTGATGCTGCATTTTCAATCATAGAAAAAGTAAATGAAAGTATATGTGGATTAGCAGATGTATACATGGCTATTATAATTTTGTGGTAACACTGAGACAAACTTTCAGAATTTATCACAATAAGAATAGGTAAGCTGATTATAACATGCACATATTCATATCATTAATTATACAACTAATGAGAATAATGAGTACATGATACATAGCTGTAACATATTTAAATGTCAAATATCATTACACTAATAAAGATAAAGTCAAAGGAAGCAAAAAAAAAAGTTTTGTACTTTTATAACATTGACAAGTAGACAAATTTAACCCAGAGAGATAAAATGCAGAGAGTTGTCACAATTTTAAATGGATTAAGAAAAAAAGTATCATATAAAGTTATTAAATAATACCAGCACTGTATTTAAAATGTTTCTGTCATGTGCATGGCTATTATCTCAATACATATGGAGTTGAAACAAGGGGATTTCAAACATAAACCTGGTTTGCTGTAAAAAGCTACATTCTGTCTCAAGATATAAAACAAGGTTCAACATAAACTAATACTTGCAATTTTTGACTAACTGCACTCATAATATATAATTATTTGTAATGATAAGTTTGTAATTATGATTCTTATGCTGTAAGAATTTAACCTCAGGCAAATAGTGTTTCTTAGAAAGATCTAATATTATAATTTAAAATAAATATTAATATACCATATAAAGAGATGGCTTTATGATAATGAGATATATTGTTCTAGCAGAGAACCTCAATTCATCTTCGAGCACATGCATTGGGCAGCTCAAATGACCTCTAACTCCAGCTAAAGAAGACCCAGTGCAACCTTTGGACCAGTGCAGGCAACATAAACATGCATATAACTGCCCTCTCCCAATACATTCCCTATACATATTTATTTTGAACTTATTATTTTGTGAATTATAGTAATTCTCAAGAGGAGACTGACTTATAAATCAATATTTAGTGTTGTAAAATTATAGAATAATATATTTATAGAGGCATTGTCAATCAATGCCATTTTTTCAAAGAGAAATAGCATTCCTATCTTACATTTTATAATATAATTAATTAAATTTAGTATTCTATTTCCAGGTTATAATTACACTAAAAACAAATTCATTTATATTAAATTTGAGATCACAGTTGTTTTTGGAAAACCATATATATAAATATTTAAATTTATACAGAAGAAGAGTAATTTTAGTAGGACCAAATATTTTTATAAAACATATGTATCATTTAAACAACATATATTCTCTTATTCACTATAAACTGTATTTAAAAGTATAAAGAATTTAGAACTGAAATACTTCAGATAAAAACAATCATGGATTTTATTTGGTATGAGTTATGTAAGATTCATTTCTTATGCTCTTTCTCCTTTTTCTAAAAAGGAAATGTCATTTCAAATTAAGATAGAGGGGAGCAATTTTTGTGCCAGGCTTTCAGCACTGATAACCCTGCATTAGGAGATAAAAGGATGTTTTGTGAAGCTGTAAACATGCAAAGTCTTGATGTACATAGGAGATAAAATGTTCCAGTTAAGGAAACTTTGAAAGCATTTGCCCTTAAATAAACAAATGCATTTCCCAGATAGAGTTGTAAAATGCAGTCAGTCAGTCATACAAGTTTCAGATTCTTTTTGCATTTTTTTTACACTCTCACATTTTAGCTTTGGCTTTGCTTTTAAGAAGGCATGCTACGTTTTTGCAAGGATACAAATAATTTTTAAATTTTATATATGCACACTACATAGTTTTTCCACTTCTACACCTCATCATCACCTTCCAAATAACTCCAGGACCCCTCAGTTCATCTTCCCATAGATCTCATGACTATTTTCTTCATATAATTATGATTAGCTCCCTTGAGTCCAATTAAAGCTGTCCATGGGCACATCAATGTGGAACCATCAACTGGCATGATACCTTTGATAGTTATAGCAGATAGTATTTCAGATCTTCATGAAAAGCACAAATTTGCTTACAGACATTAATTAAAAATTAGAAAAAATAATGTTTATCATAAAAATAATGCTTCCTTTGGTTTCATTTATTCTTTCATCCATTCACTCATTCATTCATGTAGGTGGGAAAAAAGGGCGTGTCATTTTGCATATGTTGTAGGACAGAACAACGAGAAGCTGCATCTCTGCTTCCACTATAAGAAATTGTAGATGGAACTCCAATAATCAGGCTTGGCAACAAGCTCATCCAGTTGTCCTACTGGCTCATGTCCTTAGAAACAAAACATATCATCTAAATGGGTTATTTCTGCATTGTTTTAGTGAAGGATGTCACAGGAACGTGAAGCATTAACAATCTGCTGGCATCAGGAAGATTGTAGTCTCAGGCTCCACCGTTAATAGTTGCTGTTATTTCATGGTGCTGATATACCTTCATAGCTAGGCACTAATACCTCTGCTGGCAAATATGATTTTGTTTTCATGAGTGAGGGGAACTAATGTAAGGGACTACAGAAAACAATTGAAAGTTTGTGTGTGTGTGTGTGTGTGTGTGTGTGTGTGTGTGTGTGTGTTATAGGAAGATGTTATAGTTAGTTCTAGTTCTTCTATCTAAACTAATTTTCCCTATATTACATAACCTGCTTGTGTGAAATCAAAGTGGCATCATCCTATATCTTTAGTTAGTATCCTGGAGAACATATGGTTGATAAATCAGGAACACAATTTTCCCAGAAATAACCGTCTTCCATGGATTAGTGATACATATTTAGCTTTTCTTTACAAGGATTGGAAAGAATATTGAATTCTGTCTCTCTTACCACCAATTTTTGTCCTTTATGCAGTCTGTTCCGAGTATACTCTGATCAAAACAAAATAAACAAAACAAACAAAGAAAAGCAAAATGGAAATTACCTCATCAAAGTAAAACAGGGCATGCCATAACATTCTATAACTGTACAGTGAAGTTACAATGAGAATGCTAATATTATTAACTTTTCTATTACTAATGTTTTAATGCGATACTTTCATTTTTAAATTAAGTTTGTTTTTTGACAATTTAGAAAATGCAGATAATGCACACTGATTATTCTTGTTACTTATCTTTGTTTATGCCCTTTTCTGTATAAATCTCGTTCTCACATTCCTATTGATTTTGTTTTATGACCTACTAAGTTTAGATGGGGGTCATCAATATGAGCATGGGTTGTAAGCTATCCACTGTAGCTTTGTGCAATCATCAGCAGGTGCACAACAGAACACACTAGCTTACCCTTTCCTATAATTTTACATAGGCTACTAAGAGAGATATTGGAAGAACAACCATTATCTCATTTCAATTTAAAATGAATGTCCAGCTTAAGTATCATGAGCAGTAACAAATATGTTGAGTGTTGAGTAGTCCTTATTACTGAGTATACTTATATCAGAGTTCCAAGATCATATGGCTTCCTTCATTCAGAAGTTGCAGATAGACTGCAATATCAAGAATGCCTTGGTTATTCTGTAGGGGGCAGCAAAATATAAATGAATATTGGCAGTCTACTGACAGCAACTACTTAGTAGCTTGTTTCTTCTACAAGCAAGGGGTGGAATATACCTGAACTGCTTTAAAATTATCATGGCCAATTAAAATTCTTCACGTGAGCATCAGGGCTTGCTTGTATTCCCTTTTATCTAATCTCTTCTTTATATACACAACCACTGAAGCTGAACAAAACCAGTAAGATAAAATTAACACACAAATTGATTTTACTCCCTTTGGGCAAGAAAAATCCTGTTTACAAGGAAGATTATATTATACATAAATATTTATGAAAAACAACAAAGAGTCAAACAAAATCACTAAGTTTTTTGTGTAAACTAGCAACTACAAAATGAGGTAGACTATTTGATACATATATTAATAGTTCCATGATGTCTTGAAATAAAACCTTTGAAAAATAGAACAATTTGCCATCAATAATTAATTTTAAGCTGTGGCAAATGAGAGAAACTGAAAACTTAATCAATACTGTAAAGTTATTAAAACTTACTATATATATATATATATATATATATATATATATATATATTAGATTATTTCCCCATCTTCTTCATAAACAAAAATTACTTTTAGAGAGAAATTATAAAAGAAATTGATTCCTTTATCATTCTTGGTGTTCCAGGGGGGACATTTCATCCAAGTTGAGGTATAAGCTGTGCAATTTTAAGTGAAGGGCAGCATTCTTCATTTACTGGGACATCTACATCAACTTTAAATTCTTTTTCAGAACTGCAGAATTCATTGACTTTCTAAATTCATTTGCCAATCTTATCTTAAGAAAGATAAAGTACAATACTTAGATGGAAATCTTATGCATGATATCCTTATCTCATTTTCTTTTGCTTTATATTTCAGTCATTGAATTTGTTGTAGTCATCATAAT
Source organism: Montemys delectorum (assembly GCA_019843815.1). NCBI lineage: Eukaryota > Metazoa > Chordata > Mammalia > Rodentia > Muridae > Montemys > Montemys delectorum. Next base: position 3,200 of record JADRCD010078330.1, on the reverse strand, counting down.
TGTACGAAAAAAAAGCAATTCTTTTAACAACTACTGGATGAACTTGAAATGTATTCAAATAAAATTAAAATGAAGCTAGGCAAGGTGGCCCATACCTGTCTTCTCTGTTATGTGGAAGACTAATGTAGGGTAGTTGATTGGACTCAGAAATCTGAAGTCATCTTGATAATATAGTCATTTATGCTCTCAATACAGAAAAAGAAGAGTAAATGAAAATTGTTATCCTTATTAAATTTTAAATAATGTTAAACAATATTGTATTATATAGTCCTTTAATCTACAGTGATTTATAACTACTTTTGTTTATAAAATTTTATGAATGTTTACCCTAGTTAATTTCCTTTGTATTAGTTATTACATGTTATAACATTCCTCTGGGAAGCATATGTAGGGTTTTTTGTAGTATTTATGGCATGGCTAATTTAAAAGTACTTATTATCTTTCATTACTTTTATAAGGACTAAAAGATCAAAACACAGCAACTATTATTATATTAAACAAGATTGATGATATTAATAATTATTGTACTATTTCAGATACTAATTAGGTTCAATTTTATCATATTTATCAGTATATCAAGTTATTAAGTAATTAATTATCCTTTTCCATAAGTAACAAATTGGATGTAAGACAAAGAAATATAAGTAGGTATTTCTTATATTTGAAATATTATGCAACTTCTTTCAAACATATTGTCAAGTTCTTCCATATACTCCCTAACTCACTGCCTTCCAATTTGTCAAACTTCCTCTTCCTATTTTTATAACAAGAAAACCAAGAAAATGAATGAAATCCAGAAAGAAAAATGTTAATCAAATACTACTAAATCGACACACAAAGGGGATAGATGAGGAGAGAGAGAGAGAGAGAGAGAGAGAGAGAGAGAGAGAGAGAGAGAGAGAGAGAGAGAGGGAGGAGGTGGAGGGAGTCTATACGTTAAAAAATAATGGAGTCTATTTTGTGTTAGTCCACTACTCCTGAGCATGGGACCTGCAATGGAATATGGTTGGTCTACTTAACATCACTGCATTGGAAAAACTATGTTTCATTTTTACAGCAGGTAATAATTGCTAACAATTTCTTAGTTTGTGATAGGATTTTGTACTCAATTCTTTTGTGTCCTGGGATATTTCTCCTGATTGAATTTTTGCAAGTCTTGCATATGGTGTCATGGTCTCGATAGTTCACATGTGTCTCAACTCTGTTTTTTTGGAAGACTGTTTCTATGCAGTCTCTCACTATCTTTTTTTTTAAACTTTTTCACTTCTTTCTCTGGTCATCTGTCTTAGCCTTGAAGGAGGGATTTGATGAAGACATCTCATTTACAATGGAGTTTTTCACTGTGTTCCCATTTTATAGTTTGTCTATATTAGTTATAATCTACTGCAAAAAGCCTCTTGATCTATAGGTATAGTAATGTCATTAGAAGTCATTTTAATGCTATGGTTATTTAGCAGAATGGTAGTATTACAGAGAAGGAAAATATTGTATCATTAATAAAAGTACAACTTTCTCAGATTATACTGAACTCCAGGATGCTGATATAAAATAATGACAGTTTCTTGCATATTTAACTTAGGAATAAACATGAATTAAGAAGAGCTCTTTTAAACGAAAAGGAACAATAGACTTTGAAAGTAGGTATTTTCTTAACTTTTTTCTTTTTTTCTTTTTCTTTTTATTATTATTATTATTATTTTCATAGCTGAGGACAGAAACATGGGCCTTGTGCTTGCTAGGCAAGTGCTCTACCACTGAACTAAAACACAACCCCATTTACTTTTCTTTCTTTCTTTCTTTCTTCCTTTCTTTCTTTCTTTCTTTCTTTCTTTCTTCTTCTTCTTCTTCTTCTTCTTCTTCTTCTTCTTCTTCTTCTTCTTCTTCTTCTTTTTCTCTTTTTTTTTTGATTATTTTATTTACATTTCAAATGTCCCCCTTCCTGGTTTCTCCTCCACAAGTCACCTAACCCATTTCCCCTTCCTCATGACTCTCTGAGGTTGCTTCTCTGTAAATCATTTTATCATAATCTTCCTCTATGGTCTATTAGTATATTTAATTCAGAAACTTATTCAATATATTCTTTAGTATACAGGATTAGCAATCATGAGCTCTTTGCAGGTAGTTACATAATAAGGAAATACTTTCTCATTACTGCTTTTATAACATGGGAATCAAACATACTGGAGTATTATGTAAGAACTGTTTAGCTTAAAAAATTTATTTTCATCCATTTTTAGCCTTACATGTATCCTTTTTATTTTTAATCAAAGAATAAGTGCCCATGTATTCGTGTGTGTGTGTTTTTATGTGTTTGTGTGTCTTTGTGCTGGGTTTTTGAATTTCTATCAAATGGTCTTCATAGCTACCCTCTTCTTGAGTTTCCTAGGAGCTTGTGTGCCATGTGGTACTCACCAAACAGCATGCTAGCAGAAGACTTTGAGTGAGACTTTGAATTAAATCTTTATATTTCAGAATCATGGTTATTAACATAATGCCAATTCTATATTTTATATTTTTCTTTAAATTTCCCTGGCAGTTTAGAATGATTTCTAATGCATCAGACTTGTTTATTTTACTTTTTTGGTTCTTTTTTGTCTCAAATAAAATTTATACTACCTTTCTTCCTGACTGATGTTACTGCTACTATGAAACAGATGTTGTATAAGATTCTTCTTATAGTAAGATGATACACACATCTATTCACTAGTGGTAGAAAACCTATGACAGTTCAAAATAATTATCCTTCCAAAGTCCACCTTGGTGATCCAGTATGTTTTCATTGGGTTAGTCATAGGAGTAAGAGTGAAGGGTTACTGCCATGAACAGATCCACTCAAATGTAGCTGCCTACCCCAAATGAACACAGGAGTTGGTGCCTTCTGAAGATGTGCCTAGTAAGTATATGAAATCACTTGCTGCTTGGTCTCTTCCTGCAGCACCTGGGAATCATGCAAATTTCTACAAGTTGAGAGAGAACACTGGCAAACTATGTAAACTTCAGTTTTTCAAACTATGAGAAGTTTATCTCTTGAGTCTTGTAAACCTTCCTTCTCTCTCCTAGAAGAAATGTTTCAATTTAGAGTAAAATGCTATATAATCACTTATTAAGGATTTTTCTTTTATCTTTTTTTATTAGATGTTTTCTAATTTACAATATCTCCTTTCCCAGGTTCCCTTCCAAAACAAACAAACAAATAAACA
>JADRCD010078326.1:0-14830 GCA_019843815.1 Montemys delectorum | reverse complement strand
AATTTACATGTAAATAAAGAAAATATCTAATTAAAAAAAAAAGAGTTGAGTCTGCTGAGATCTGGTAGGCCTTCCCTCAAGCTCAGTGCAGGCATTATTTTATTTTATTTTATTTTATTTTATTTTATCTTTAAGTAAAATATTTAAATTTGTGTGTCTGTATGTCTCTCTTTCTCTCTCTCTCTCTCTCTCTCTCTCTCTCTCTCTCTATATATATATATATATATATATATATATATATATATGCTTTCATGCCTGTGTCCCTGTGTGCCTCTATGTACATGTCATGCTCTCAGGGGTCTGAAAAGGACATCAAAGTCCCTGGATCTAAAGTTACAGGCAGTTGTGTGCTACCTGACATGAACACAGTTGTGCAGGACTGAGCTCAGCTCCTTTGTAAGAGCAATAGGCACTCTTAACCACTGAGCTAGTTCTCCAGTCTGAAGGCATTATTATAAAAGGGGCCATGAATATATTTTAAAAAAATTAGAATAGGTGTGATTCAGCTGCTTTGAAGATTTGGAGGGTTTTGGATTTCAGCTCTTAGATTAGAGCTTCAAGAAATTAACAAGTTCCTTTATGGAGACCCTGCCTATTACTCCTCTTGACGTTCTTCCTACAAAGTCATAGAGTCTAATCTTAGAAGTTGCTGAGGACCAAGTACCATTGGAGTTTACTGGGAATAATGAACATAATGGGACCCATTTGGAAAAAAGAAAAAGGAGGTCTTGACATTTTTGTGTCTAGCGTATCTGTGCATTGACCAGTCTGTCCCATGGACCATTTCTGAATTGCACCTATATTCCCTCTACATTTGATGTTGTTTCAGGTAGTTTTTGTCTTGTGAGCATCCTCCCGTCTGCCTCACAGGTATGAAATTTGCTCTCGGAGCAATTACACAACTTGCTTAAGGAGCAGCCCAGAAGTCTTAGTCCGGGTACTGATGCTGATCTCTTGTCTCTATAACACAAACTCTTAATATTATTCTGCTCAAATTTGGGATATTAGCATAAGTTAATAGATTTGTATAGGTCAGACGCTAAAGTCATCATTTTTTTGCAGCGTTCAAGACAGTAAAATAAACAGTATAATTCAAATATTCTTTCATCTTTAAAAGATATCTAAAGAGAATGTCTTCTAAATCTATATATAAATGACAAAAATAGGACAATTTTTTCTTTGGAAATTTTAACATTTTATTATAAGGAGCCTATACTTGTATAGGGTGATTGCTATTGAATATTTCGTACCACTTAGCACACATTCTCTCCTATGTTTCTAAGCCTTCCTTCAAGTTTTGCAGGTTTTTTTTTTTATTAGTCTGTATCAAAATTTACACATAAAAATGTCAAGTCAAGAGCTGGAGAGAAGGCTTAGTGGTCAAGAGTCTTTCCTTTCCTTGTACAGGAGCAAGGTTCAGTTTCCAGTACTTACCTGACAGTTGCCTCCTTCCAACTGCCCATATCTCCAGTTCCATAGGATCTAACACCCTCTTTTGGTTCCTGCAGGCTCCTTTATACAGAGCACGCATATAAAGTTATGCAAGCACACAGGCACACACACACACACACACACACACACACAGAGAGAGAGAGAGAGAGAGAGAGAGAGAGAGAGAGAGAGAGAGAGAAAATAAATAAATAAATAAATAAATAAAGCTTTATACAAAAGAAAAAATAACAGATAAAAGAGAAATAATTCTTTTCATATTTTTCCAATTTAAAAGATGTATTTTCTTCTAAATACATGATATTACAGATCTTAAGTTAATATTTAAATACTTCTTTGAAGTGTCTAATCCCTCCAGGTATGCCTCATCAGAATGAATGTGTATATAGTTAAGGAAATGAGTCCAAACTATATCTCCTGGGCTTTATACTATAATCTGAAATTTATTAGAAAATCTGGTAAAGCTAAGACCTCTAACACTTTCAAAATTACTAAAAAAAATCATATCATAAAACATATTTAAGAATCTTAACTCAGATGTCTGAAGATCTTGAACTTCCCAGCTCCACATAAATTCTACCTCATATTAAATAGTACTGACCCTAAAGGAAATACCAGTTCTAAAAAAAAATGCTGTGTGTGGCATTAGTCAGTCTGAGGTCTGTTAGTCTGAGAATTTATCATTATGTCTTTCAAGTTATTTCCAAATCCCACCTGTTTTCCCATCCTCAGATGCTGGCTTTCTGTTTTGCAATGCTTGCTCAATAGAGAATAAACAGATGGGCTTGAAAAAATTCCAGAAATACAAATGGGATAGAAACTGCCTTGGGCTTTTCAATGGCATCAAAGGAACTTGTAATTTTTCTTCTTCATGTTTGACAAACAAACTTTCTGGAACACAAATCTGGATATGGTTTGACTCTCAGCCACCACCCAATATGTTTTTCTTTGTTTTGTTTCTATCAAAAACTAAGGCTCCTTTGAGATTTTTTTTTTTGAATTCTGATGAGTAGATGATCAATGATTGGTATTTGGAAAGTATATTAAACTATGGGGGGAAATCTGTGCAAGACATTGGGATATATGGATTCCTTTATTTCATCAGTGAAGAAGTTCAGGGGCACTGATCTCATTAATTAAATTGCTTTCAAATAAAGGCCATGTCCATTGACAGCTGACAAAGATAAATTATGCCATGGATAGATCTCACTTCTCTTGCATTTGCTTGCCCTTTAGATGCAGGCTTCCACAGGTAAGAATCCAAGTTAAACTTATTTTTGCTGTTGTTTACTGTGGGTTTTGTTTGCAGAGCTTTGGTGAGGGACTTTAAGCACAGCATCCTTAGGGGAGAAAAAAAGGACTGAGATGGTAAATGCAGCAGCCAAAAGAAACCACAACAAGAGTTCTGAGACTGTTTATTAAACAAGGCACTGGATATAAATGTGGCCGTGAGTCCAACTTCAGCTCAGCTGTCCACACCCTCACCCAGGCAGTGCTACACCATTCTGCACAAAGAAGTTTTCAAATGTGTCCAGCACTGATTAATTCAAACTGGGTCACCCAGAAAAAAAACCCAAATTCCTAGTTCAGTGGAAGGTACCATATGTTGCTGTTCATAGCCTAGTAGCTCTGAATGAAAGCTGTTTTGTGATTGTCTCCACTTCGAGGATTAACAAGCATGAAACCTCTCTGGTTTGTTAAAAAAAAAAAATACATGGAGGAAGGCAAGAGCAAGTGCACTTAAATTAGGTAGCTTTGAAACCCTATGTTGTCTATGACAGTCTGTCATAAAGAGAGAAACGGAAACTGACATGTTGACAAAACGGTGCCGTGGCCAGCTTTAGTTTTTTTTTTTTTTTCCTTAAAGACCAGGAAAAGGAGGAATGACAGACACAGATCTGGATTCTGCCTTTCTGACTTTGATTTTTTTTTTGTCTGTTTGTTTTATTTTTGTTGTTCTCTGTCACCTAGTTGTGTGGAATGAACAGCTTTCCACTTTCTAAGTACATTCCTGCACTGATAAAGTTAACAGTGAAAAGACTTAATTACCTCATAGAGTTTGTCTTTGATAATTCACACCATTGGTACACATTTAGATGCTGGTGGAAGAGCAAGTCGCCATGCCTGACATTATTGATAAGCTGAGCCTCAAATCTCACCCAGCAGCTCTAACTCTGAGGCAAGGGCCAGTGCTAGCTCTTTGGGACAGGGCTGTGCATCACACTTGCTTCAGCCATAAAGCTTGCAGTACAGGGCATATTAAATAGATATTTTCTGAATAATTCAATGATGTTTTAAAGCAGATACTAGATAACTCCCATTGCCATCCTAGTATCACCATTTGCATTCTAAATATACACTTTAATCATGTGAATTTTAATAACCAAAAGGAAATGATATCTGTCTTGTCTATGTAGTAATATCATCAATGAAAGTCAATGGGATTTTATGGTCTAACATAGTTTGACGACCATATGAGATTACATAAGTATAAATTATTTTCTAATATAAAGAAGTACAATTGCTAATATAAATATATAAAGATCATATATAATGTTTACTCCTCTGTTCATAAAAATGCAAGAAATGTATAATTTTAAGACCTTTCTGTCAGGCACTGTACTAAGCAATTAAAGTTCAGTGCCTCTTTAAATTTCCACAGCAAATATCTCAGTTAGCTACAGCATAACCCCATTTAAGAAACTGAGCATTATAACTCTCTAGGAAAATATAGCTACTACATCGTAGAACATTATAACTTTCTAAGGATACATGGCTATTCTATTATGGAGGAAAATGTTGACTCAAATCAGATTGCTTCCCTCTATAATTTAACAGTTGCCAAGTTGCACATAAGCTAAAACTGATCACATTATAATGATCAAAGTAAAAAATAATAATTTGCCATTTAGGAGTATGGATAGTACATGTTCTCAAAAACAGCTTATCAAATGTATCTTTTAAGTTTCTTTTCCATTCACTATTGCCAGTGAGTGTATGATGTGTGTGTGTGTGTGTGTGTGTGTGTGTATGAGCACAGGTACTTACACTTCACAAAGCAACAACATCAAAGAAAGCCTTTAAAAGTTCTACCCTTTTGAGGCAATTTTTTCCTAGCAAGCCTGAAGAGAGGTGAACTTCCTAGAAGCAGAAATAAATAAATCATTATAACCCATTTTGAATATTAAGTAAATTGATATAGTTTTATTTTAATAGAAGGTACAAGTATCTGTTTCATCCACAATAATAATAGCCATAAATTAAACACTATCAATGTCATCTACCTTCAAAAATGGGAGTAAAAAGGTAGATGTCCAGGTTTCCAAGGACTGGTTTATAATCCTTGAACAACAACATCTCTTCTTATGCGTGATACAGGTCATGTCTTACTCTTGATTAACTTAATCAGAATTAATAGACTTGTTTTCTGGAAATATCCAGTTCCAATGCTTTTAACACTTAACTTTAAGGAATTCTTAAGTGTGAGCACTTCTTTCACAGAGCTCATCTGTTTTATGCCCTCTTTTTTTATGCTGGTATTTGTGTGTGTGTGTGTGTGTGTGTGTGTGTGTGTGTGTGTGTGTATGTGTATAGACATGTTTGCATCATCATGAATATGTGAAGGCCAGAGGTTAACATTGATTGAGACATTGAATATCTTCCTCTACTAATTTTCATCTGAATCTGGATCTCACCATTTTGACTAGATTGAGTGGCCAGTGGACTCTCTGTCTTTGTCCCCAGAACACTATGGTCATTGGCATGTATTATCATGTATGTTTTTAATGTAGCTTCTAGGTATCTGAACTCTGATTATTTTGATTCATAGTATTCATTTACTAAGTGAGCCACTTCCTTATTCCTTAGCCATTTTTATTGGCTTTCTTATCTAAAGAGTCTAAGCTAGACTGAAGAGGTAGCTTGATGGGTAGGAACATGTCCTCTTACAACAGACCTGAGTTTGATTCCTAGCAACCAGGTTGGGTAGCTTACAAGCTCCTGTAATCCAGCTCCAGTAGCTTGACCACCCTCTTCTGGCCTCTGATGTCAGAGGCATCTAGACACACAGACATACACGCACACATACACAGACACGGGCACAGGTACAGGCACACACACACACAGAGGGTGGTCCTGGTGCTAAGTCCTGTTCTTCAATTGGTTCTTGATCCATCAATAAAGATACTAGCAGCCAATGTGCTGGGTGGAATAGGCAGGACTTCCGTTCCTCCCATGCCCCCCACAAGCTAGCAGACAGGAGAGAAAGGAGGGATTTTACCATGCTTCAGAGGCAGAAGATGTGACCAGCCATATGAGATCTCGGGTGGAACAAACATAGGCAGTTACTCCAGGTGAAAGACTAGAAACATAACTAAAGCTGAGGGCAGTTATGGGTTGCTGAGCAAGAAGAAGGTAACTGAGCAACTGAAGTTGAAGTTGACGGCAGATTTAGGGTGCGGAGTTGAGCGTATTGGGAAGGGCACGCTAGCCATGGGGAATTCGAAGTGCCCAGCAATTGAGCTGTAAGGCAGGTTGAAAATTCAGTTTGTGTGTGTGCGCGCGCGTGTGCGCGTGTGCGTGTGTATGTGTGTGTGTGTGTGTGTGTGTGTGTGTGTATGTGTGTGTGTGTGTGTGTTGCATCTGCAGATCCGAGGGAACCTCAGTGGGGCTGGTAGTGTGGTCTTTACAGAGTGTAAAGAAGAGTAATTACACGCCAAACACACACACACACACACACACACAAATACACACACACACACACACAAACAACTTGTCGAGTCTAGTTACCATTCCATATGTGTATGTAAATTTTACTTTTATTTCCTCAGATGGAAGGATAAGATGAGAACCGGACCCAAGCTGTGCAAGTACTTGGCTTGGGGCTGAGCCCAGCGAGCATTTCTTTCTGTGTTCTAACTATCCCAAGACCTAGGCCTTGAAGCTTCTAGCTTCCATACAACCTAATCTTCGTGTTGACTGATTTAATCCAGCATCTCTTGGCTTCTCACTGAATTGCTCTGCTTGGCCTCATACTATCTTTGGCAATATGTTCTAATCTTATGGCTCCTTCTCAAACAAGGTTTGTTCTGCCTTTACCTGTGTCTACCTTGTTCTCTCTGTCTTTGTAAAACTGTCCTGCTAAACCTGCTACATTCCTCTTTTCTCTCCCTGCTTTGCTCTAAAGTAACCACTCCTTCCTGTGCTGTTCTCATAAGAGTTGGGCATATCTTCTCTGACTCATTCTATCAAGTCTTTCTCTAATATGTTAGTTTGTTTGCCCCTCTATAAGGGGCATTACTGTCAAACATGGCTGCTTCCTTCTGGAAACTAACCTTACCTTCATGGTTAGCACTTAAAGGTGTACTAAGGGTGTGTCCACATTCCTGCACATAGACTTACAAGGTCTTTGAATGTGATCCTTTGCCAAAACAGCCATGCTTCTGGATTAAAATCCCTCTGCAATTGTATATGATTTCAGGTCTCTCCACTTAGTATTGGATAAGCAAATAGGGAGTTCCTCTATAAGAAAGGCTTATTCTTCCTTTGTCAGCCCTGGCTGTCTATAGTCCTTTGGGCCTTTCCCACACACACCCCTTCTGCATTAGCATGTCTGTTGGTGTTGTCATTGTTTAGGCCTACTTTAGGGAGACATATTGTTAAGTATCATAAGTGTAGCTTCTCTCATTTCTATGAAACTTAATCTCACAACAAACTTCTTAGGCCCTTGGCTCTTACAATCTTTCTTCCCCTCTTCTGAGATGCCCCCTGAGGTTTACATTCAGGAATTGTGTTGTTGATGCATCAATTGAGGCTGAGGCATACCACATCACTTGTTCTCTGTATTTTTGACCAGTTGTGGTTTTCTGCAATATTAATAAGACACAATCGTGTTCATTTGTGAGCAGTGCTTTATTAGTGTCCAGCTAAGGCTGATTTATATGTACATATAATTGTGCCTTCTTTTAGGTCCTATTCTTCACTATTACCTATGTATAACAAGCTTCAGTGGTGGTGAAGTGGATGCTGGTAAGTATGGGAATACACCAGTGTAACTGGTAACTTCCTGCTGACTCTGGTTGTCTCAATGATGGATGCCAGAGCTTTCCAGATCTAAAGAATAAGATCACATTCCCATCGACTGACTAGCACACCAGGAGGCACGATCTTGTGAAATTCCCCCAGGGCCACATTTCAATTACCTGTCTAGTATTGAACTGATATTGAACTGTTGTACATATGGCCCTGAAGATTTGAGATTTGTTAGTCAGACTTATAAACACACCAGAATAAAAACAAATCAATCATTTCTCTACAAGATGAGGGAAAAAGCTGCAAAACAGAAGTGTCTTTTAGAAAAAACCAAGAACATAAAACTAATACAACACTTATTTTCTACAAAAGGAAACAGAGACTCTACAGAATAAAACTCCATATAATCACATTGAAACATAGAGGCCCATGGGATAATAGTAAGAACACTTTAATAATATTTCATTTTTATATTCTATTATATATGAAAATAATGTCCACTGTGATTATTTTATTTTACCTAATATTAAGTGACTAGTTTTAAAGAAATTTATAAAAATTATTTTTCTCAGAAGCATGATGCTTAAAACCAAGTCAACCTTTTCTGGTACCATGCTGTTCTTTCAATTTCCAATATCATGGTTTATTGCTTCTGGATTAATCAACCATTGATAGTGATTTGATTTTTGGAATACCCAGTTTGGGTTCATCAAGACTTCAAGAAACACATTATTATAAGATGTTATATATCAACAAATTAACATGATGAAATGAGTTTATAAAGACAGCAAGGAGAGAGCTTGACATTCCTAAATGTCACTGCTGTCATGGAGATGATTAGGAGAACTGTAGAGTATCTTGAAGTTTGGGTACTACCTGGAACGTTGTTCATCTTAGGAATAAAATAAGGAGAGGTCAGTAGGATATCTGCTGGATGCCCATTTCTGTAACAGAGTTCTTTAGTAATGAGAGGAGCTGATATTATTAGGGTCATACATACAATGGATATTTTTACCATTACCATGTATGTGGGGTGAGTAAGTTTACCAAAGTAAGAGAAGGATATAATATGAATTTAAGAAACTCACAGGTTTTTTAAAAAGTTTTAATGAATTCATTTATAATTTAATAACTACACACACATACACACACACACACACACACACACACACACACACACCAAACCTAGCAATCACTGCCAATATACATTCAACAGAAACTATAGGAAAAAGTTGTTTACCTCCTTGAATAAAAGGGTAGCTGTTATACATCTGGTGCTATTATAAGAACAGACATGGGAAGAGGTAGCTACGATCCACAGCAGATCTCCAGCAAGGCATCTGGTAATGAACAGCTTTCTTATCTTATAGGACATATATATAACTGAATCCCATGAGTAGATGCTAAGAGAAATTACCATGGTACTCACCAAGTGAAATAGGAGGAACAAGTGTGATTGTTACCTTGGCTAGAATTATTTGTTTTTTTTTTTTTGTTATTATTAATTTACTTACTTTCCTCTGGTTTCTATGTTAATGAATACTCAGGGAGAAATAAGCTTTCTATATGTTTCTGCAATGAAAGTTAATCTTTGTATAGTATAGATAAAAAAGTAGACTTGCTTTATTTTTTACTAATTTATTCTCTTCATTTATTACATTCCAACTGCAGTTTCTCCTCCCTCCTCTCCTCCCAGTCTCTCCCTGACTATGTCTCTGCTTTCCATCCACTCCTCCTCTATTTCCCTTTAGAAAAGAGAAGACCTGCCAGGGATATCAACCAAACATGGCATATCAAGTTATAATAAGACTGGGCAGGCACCTTCCCTCAAGGCTGTAGCAGGCAACCCAGTAGAAGAAATAGGACCCCAAAGTAGACCTAAGAAACAACACCACCCATTCTCCTCCTCCCTCTCTTAAGAGTCCCACAAAAACACCAAACTACACAAGTATAACATATATTCAGGGGACTTAGGTTAAACCCATTCTTCCTGATTGTTCAGTCTCAGTGAGACCCTATGAGTACCAATTTTTTGATATCATGGGTTTTTCTGTGGTATCCTTGACCCATCTGGTTCCTACAATCCTTCTTCCTCCTCTTCTGCAGGATTCTCTTGAGTTCAACCTGAAGTTTGTCAGTGGGTCTCTACATCCTTTTCCATCGATTACTGGATAGAGCTTCTCTGATGGTGATTATGTCAGGCTCCTGTCTATGAGTATAAAAGAATATCATAAGGAATCATTTCATTGATTTTTTTTTCTGGGTACGTATGATTCACTTTTAGATCTCTGGAGCATGCAGGCTCTAGTTTCTGATCCTCCTTGCATGCCAGGGGTAGGCTCCTCTTTCTGCCATAGGCTTTAAGCTGGACCAGTTGTTGGTTGGCCACTTTTACTCCAGTACATCATGCTGGCAAGACCAGCTGTCATTTAAAGATATTGTGACTGGTTTGGTGTTCCAATCCCTCAAATAGATATCTTGCCTGGTTATAGGAGATGGACTAGGCTCACAAAGCCAAACATTGGTATATCCTCACTTATAGGTGGCCATTAACTGTAAAATAAAAGATAATCATGCTACAATCTATAGACTTAGAGAGGCCATGTAACAAGGAGAGCTCAAGGTGGATGCACAGATCTCCCTGGGAAGGGGAAACAGAATGGATATTGTAGGTATCAGTTGAGGCCTGGTGAGGACAGGAAGAGGAAGGATCAGGTGAGGGGAGGATGGAGGAAGAGAGTACTAGGAGAGACAACTGGAATTGGGGCGATTTAGGGGCAAGGGAAATATCTAGTGCAATGGGAACTCCTAGAAATCTATTAGAGTGACCTCAACTAAAGCTCCCAGTAATAGGGGATATGGAGCTTAATGTATAAACTCATTATTTTCCCCTTTTAACATGTCCTCTCCCTCTTTCCCCTCCCACCCTCCCTTCCCCCCTCTTTCACTCTCTCTGTATGTGTAGTGTGGGTTTGTATGGTAGTATGGCATATGAACACATATGTGTAAGAGTGCACACATGCACAGAAGCCAGAGGAGGATATAAATTGTCCTTATTTTTTACTCTCTGCCTCATTCCCTTGAGATAAAATACCTTCTTGAACTGAGAGCTTGCATTTTACAAACAAGCTGTCAGCCATCTACCCCCAGGGATTCTGCTGTCTCTGTCCCCATGGCACTCAGATAGCAGGCACATGTGATGATGGCCAATGTTTTAAGTGGCATGTTACGATTAGAACTCAACTGTTGTCATGTGAATGCACATGTCATGACTTGTGCAGAGATAGTTTGCTTCAAAGTTATAAACAGGTGGAATCAACACAATGAAGGAAGTGTTTAAAAAAAAAGGCAAGGTAATGAAGGATGTATGCTTATAAAGAATGCAAATCATTTGGGAGTATAGTGTGGGACATGAAAGGATCTTCAAAAGATAAAGACTAAAAACTGGGCCATGTTTCAGGGGCCTGATAAGACAACTCTACAGTTATCTATTCTCTAAGCAATGGAGTTGTTGACAAATTTGTAGCAAGATATGGATGAATGAACAATCAACCTCCAATGTAAACATTTATAGATAAAAAGATCCAGTATCTAAAATTATGGAAGATGGATACAAATCCGTATAAGTTTTAAAAGCAAGACAGACTTTCAAAACCTTCATCAAACACGTAAATCTTCCACAATCAGAATTGTGACCAAAATCATCCATGTTTATAACATATCTTGTGTGTGTGGCTCTAACAAAAGCATCTTAAGGAAGATGGGATTTACACTGTCTCTCTGAACTTGACAGTGCAGGGAGGCACGAGACAGCTGATCATATCACATCGTTAGTCAGAAGGCAGAAAACTACCAATGCTGGTGCTCAATTTACTTTCTCTTCTCTATATAACCTGTGTCCACAGCCTATGGAAGAAGTCACCTATGTTCACAGTAAATCTCACCATCACAGACATACCAAGCTGTGCCTCTGGGAAGATTACTTAGAAGTATAGCTAAGTTGATAATGGAGATTAACCATTCACCACCATTTTGCTCTATTTCCCGAAGTTATGGCTCCTTTATGACACCATCCCTCATCCCACTTTGTGTTCATTTAACTCCCAGGAATAGATAGTAGCAGAGAGAATGAATGACACAAAATGGAAATAAGCATTACTGTTTGGATTGAGCAGCTTATAATGGGAACAAAAGGCTAAAGGCAGGATTATTAGAGAATAGGGAATCTAAGGAGATTTTGGATTTGTGCTACATAACAACAACAAAACATTTCTTTTAATCAGTAAGTCATATTTATTTTTTAAAAATTGTCATTGTTCAGGTAATATGAAGCCCATCTTCCTCATCCTAACCCTGTTAGATAGAAGGTGATACATACCTGATATATGACTGAAGGGTTCAATAAAACCAGGACAGTTTCGATTTGAAAGAAGATTTGGCATAGCCATGTGTAGTGGTTTTAATGTTTGGATCAGGGAGTGACACTATTTGGAGGTGTGGTCTTTTTGGATTAGGTGTGGCTTTGTTGGAGGAAGTGTGTCACTGAAGAGGTAGGCTTTGAGAGATCTTTCTCCTAGCTGCCCGAGGGTGCTGAGTCTCCTGCTGATTGCCTTGGGATCAAGGTCCTTCTCCAATATTATGTCTGCCAATGCAATGCCATGCTCTCACCATGGTGATAATAGATTGAACCCCTGAGCCTGTAAGTCAGCCCCAATTAAGTGTTGTCCTCTATAAAAGTGGCCATAGTCATAGTGTTTCTGAAATAGCAAAAAGGAATCTTCCCATTTTAAAACAAAACAGAATTAAATAGACAGTTTCACAGCCATGAATAAATATGTAGTAATATTTTAAAAGAGTGCTTACGGAAAAATTCCACAATAATTCTAAAGCCAGATGTGGAACTAAGGAAGAAAAATTTGAATAGTTTTTACCACAAAAAAATGACAAATGTATGAATTGATGGTTGTGCTAAATACCTTGAGTTGAGAATATACAGTAGCACATATCATGATGAATGTCCTAAATATGTACAAGGGTAATGAGTTCATTAAATGTTAAGAAAGAATTGCTCTCAAATTTTATAGAAATTTATTTTAGAACATTTTATAAAGAAAACATCTTTTTTTTTTTTTTGCCTTAATGGTAAAACATACCTTTAATCTCAACACTTATGAAGGGATAGACAAGCCTCTCTTGAGTTCTAGGCCAGCTGTCTTAGTTGTGGTTTCCATTGTGGTGAAGAAACACAACCAAGACAACTCTTATAAAGGAAAACATTTAATTGGAACTGGCTTACAGGTTCAGTCTATTATCATCAAGGTGGGAAGCATGACATTGTCTAGGCAGATATGATGTTAGAGAAAGACCTGAATGTTCTACATCTAGATCTGAAGGCAGCCAGGAAAAGACCGTCTTCTAGGCAGCTAGGAGAAAGGTCTCTCAAAGGCCACCCACACAGTGACACACTTCCTCTAAAAGGTCACACCTATTCCAACAAACAAACAAACAAACAAACAAAACAGAAAACAAAAAAACAAAAACAAAAAAAAATAAAACCACTTCCTAATAGTGTTACTCACTGAGCCAAACATATTCAAACTACTACATTTTACTCCCTGGTTCCCATAGGCTTGTTCAATCACATGAGTATATGGGGACATACCTAGCCATAGCATAAGGCAAAATACTTTTATTCCAACTTAATAAGTCTCCATAGTCTATCACAGTCTCCTCAATGTTTAACAGCCCAGAGTTCAAATCTCTTCTGACATTAATGCAATCTCTTAACAGTAATCTATAAAATAAAAATAAAAAAGCAGATCACATACTTTTAACATATCATGGCACAGGGTATATATTTCCATTCCAAAGCATGATAGTGAGGAAATACTGGATCGTAGCAAGTAAAAACCCATCTGGGCAAACTTCAAACTCTTTGTCTCCATGTCTGATCTCAAAGCACTCTTCAGATTTCCAAATCCTTTCATCACTGTTGACTATTATTGGCAGATCTGACATTGCGCAGCAACAAACTTCATTTTCTTTGGCTGTTACCACTCCACATTAGCACCTTTCCTCAGCAGGTATCCCACGGTTCTGGCATCTTAACATCTTGGTATCCAAGGCAACACCAACATTACAACTTCTTATTCCAATGTCTGGGATTCACACATGATCTTCTGGGCTCTTCCAAAGGTCACATTTTCAGCTTTTCCCTCTATAGCACTCCAGGGTCTGCTTGACTGCACTCCATTGCTGCTGATATTCTTGATGGTCATCCATGGTACTCACATCTCCAACATGCTGGGGATTTTCACTGGAACTAGGCTTCAGCAATACCCTCTCATAGGCTCCTTTTATGGTGCCAAGCTTCAGTATCTTTCCATGATCCTTTCAGGACTGGACTGTCAACTACAACTGAGGCTTTGTTTCACTAATAGCCTTTCCTGGCCTCTCATAGTGCCAATTTTCAGCTGCTCTCTATTACCTCTTCATCCCTTCAAAACCAGTATCACCTGGATAATTCTTCTACATTACCAAGTCCAGCTGCTCCACAAGGTACAACTTTTGTTATCTCTGGAACACATCTGTTTCTATGCTCTCAGAAAACACTTCCCAGAAAATTTCACTGGTCTCTTCTTAATCACCACTAATTTCTTAGTTCCAGCTAACCATTATCAATTGTCCAAGTAGTCCCTTCTATTCTTGACTCTAAAGCTAGAGCTGAAGCTGCCAAGTTCTTCTGCATTATCACCAGCTTTCTGTATTCCAACTCTACTTCGTAAGCTTGGATGTCCTGTAACTTGCTCTATAAATTGACCTTGAACTCAGAGATATGCAAAACACTGTCTCTGAAATGATGGAATTAAAGGCATGCACCACTTAGGCTGGACTTAAGGTTTTCTTTACATGGATCATGCTATGTGCCAGACTGGCTTTGAACTCAGAGTTCTGTTTGCCTCTCTCTCCTGGGATTAAAGGTATGTGTCACCAGGCCTGGAGATAAGCTTTTTATTATATAATAAAGTTGAAAACTGAGAATACAATTAATCTCTTGTTAATCTGACACATAATCATATCTTGTTATGTGCAATCCAAACAATAACCAGGTCATAGTAATGATGAACATGATATAACTCTCTCTCATGCAAATGCAAATATATACTTGTGTGGGATATTGCTCAAAAGTCACCACTTCCTTAATTCCATTTAATATCCTTGAAAAAGGATTTAACTTTATTCTACTTTATTGAGCCCTTTACTCTTTGAACCATACATTTTGTATTTTTCCTTTCTAAGCTTGCTACACTTAATCAAAATGTTCTTCATGAGAGCAAACCAAAGAACAAAG
>JADRCD010078320.1:0-10566 GCA_019843815.1 Montemys delectorum | reverse complement strand
TGTCTGTTATGTAAGATGTATGATATGTGAGCCCTGTGGGGATTGTAAGCCACAGGCTGATAACTGCTGGATAAGAAATGGTATCCCAGGCTAGATAAGCAGATGAGCTATGAGACATAACAAGGGTCTGGGGATGAGGTGTAAACTCTTCTCACAAGGATCAGTCTGCTTTTCTCTGGCTACTTGCCCTCTTTCACCTGAGTTCCTGCCCAAAGCTAGTGAGCCTTTCTTACCAGTGAGTAAGGGGAGAGAAATCTTTGGGGGCTATCTCATGCTCTCATGGACGTTGGTTCTAAAGCTGGGCAGACCCTGGTATGGCACCAATAATGATTGTTAGGAATGAATGGCTGTGTCACCACCATGTGGAGCTAGACGGCTGATCTGGTTCCTCCAGCCTGAGCTGCTGGAGTCAGTGAAGCCCTACTATGCATGCACACCAATCTGCCATGGGGAGTCTCATCTCATCTGGTTCTTGCTAACCTGTTCTATTGGGTTCAGTTTCACTTTGGCCTTCCATGTTGAGTTTGTCTGCATATTCTTGGAGATGACCACAGTTGCATTTTATCCACGGCATCCTATCTCTTCTTTCAACACTGGGAGTGCAAAGCAGGTTCTTGCATGTGCCAGGCAGATAAGCAGTCAACCACTGAGTTAACAGCTCCATTCCCCCACTCTCCAGACTTCTCATGTATCTGCTTATCCTATACTGCTCACAGGTTGTATCAGGCTATATGTATATGTATGTATGTGTGTATTTATAGCAGTCATTTAAAACACATATTATTTTTTTCCTTTAAACATTTTACCTTCTAAAATTAGCATATAAAGAAATTCATTTTCTTGGGTGTGTGGTTCTATGATTTTAATTCCTGTTTGGAATCCTCACTCGGAGCAGAACACTTGCCATCCTAAATGTTTTCCCACACCATTGCTTTGTACTCATATACCTCTGCCATGTCCTGCTCTTAGAGCCTCAAGTTTTCTGAGAATAGTGTATTAATGGAATTAGAAGAAGGTAGCACGTGTCGGGGGTTGGGTGGATGGCGTCTTCTACTCAATATAATGTCCTTTAGACTTGTCCATATTGCTGTGTCAGTAACTCTTTTCATTATTATTCGAACAGATCCTTACTATGTCATCCGCATCAGTGTTGAACTAGCGTTAACCCCCTGTCTCAGCATCTTCATAAGTTACCACATCCACATCCAGCTAGAACTTCCTCCCTTTCATAGCTCGATAGTGTTCCGTTGTGTAAAAACACTGCTCTTGGGCTTCCATTCATGGATTACAGGGCATTTTGATTCCTCCCAGCTTGGAGTGACTGGCCATAAGATTGCAACAATATCCCTATGCTTATATTGGTGTGATTATAAGTTAGTTGTTTTCCTCTAAAGTAAATGACTGTAAATGTATCTCTTAGTTTGGATCACTTCTCCCTTTTGTTCCACCCTTTGGCCTCCTACTATCAGACTAAGACCCTTGCCTTTCCTCTTGGAGGAGCAGGCCCCTGGTGGACCTGCTCCTTTTCATATCTTCCATCCCACAGCCTTTCCTTTGCAAACAAGGAACAATTCGAGAGCACAATTCGCGTGGAGCCCATTTTAATTCATCTAAATGTTCTCAGCTTGGAGTTTGTTGTGGCTTGGATTATTGCACCAGTAATGTAGTACCCTCGGCTGGCTGGTTCACAGTGCTGGCTCTGTGCCTGTGCCCGTGATTTAAAAAGCGAAGCAAAAAACCAAAAACCAAAAACAAAAAACAAAAAACCAACCCTATAGGTGAAATGGAAACAAGCAAAAGGGAGGGGGCTGGGGAGAGGGGAAAGAAGGGGGAGTTGTGAGAACTCCCATAGAAATAACAGCCTGACAAGGACACTTCATTTATTTGATGCTACACATATAGATAAATGTTGCAATATTTTTATGGAACCTTACAATATTGTCTTCTCAATTGTAGGCAAAGATGGGCTGTCTGGAAAGCTGGACCCAGCCTGGAGCCTGCCACCCAGATTGCTATTTTGTGAAACCTTCTGCATACAAATGACTCAGATCCAAACATTCAAAAATGATCTCGGAGGGCCATCTGGTTCTCACTGGTTCTAAAAGCTTCATTCAGCCCAGGGTGTGGATCCGGTTCAAAAGATAGAAAGAGCTTTTCACAGAAAAAGGTCTAATGTGTTCCACTGACCAAGGCTGCAAGCTAGCGTTTAAAACCAACCAGCCATGATGCTCTGAGGGCTGGTGGATGATGACTTTCATAGGTCAGTGGAAGTCTGATAAATATTTAATTGACGATGTGGTTGTATAGTGGTTTGAGCACACACACACACACACACACACACACACACACACACACACACACAGATGCAATTTTGTATCATCAGGAAACATGTGTTAATTTGTTTGGGTGTCTGAATCAGTCTGTGATTTAGACTGAACCAGCATGTCAGGCAGGCCATGAGATCTACCAGAGCCGTGTAATCTTTGCGATATGTCATTTTTAATTTGTGAAGACAATACAGTCAACCTTGCAGTCTGGAGGCTGGTGTTGATCGCTTGCTGTTTTCACACACTGGCTGCACAGTCTGGAGGCTGGTGTTGATCGCTTGCTGTTTACACACACTGGCTGCCTGCCTTCCTGGTCAAAGGAAGGTTTGTGTTTTCTGAAGCCAGGGGATAGGGAATGCTCCTTAGGGAGGCTCAGGGCATGAACGGAAATGGGAGCTTGTGTGATCTCAGCCTCAGCTTTGGGCTACGCCCAAGTCTGGAGAGGAGGCATTGGGAACAGCCATGAGGTGTATACAGGGGTGGGTGGGATACTTGACTTACTTCTCATTTCTGTGTGTTTTCACTGAGTCATCTGACAGTAGTGTTCACGGAGAAAAGTGTGCTTCCGAAAATGCAGTCATACCAACCCAAAATGTAGCGCATGTTGTGGTCTTGAAAGTTTTTTTGTGAATGGCTTCTCATACTCTAGGATGCAGAGCTCAGGGATGTCTGGCACAGTGCTCAGCATAAAGAAGATATTCAAGCGAGTTTGTTAAATACTGGGGACAAAACCCAGCTTGTTAAGGGCACCGATGTGTGAGATGGCATAGGTGAATGTTGGGATCTTGGGGCAGTCATTGTACCCTTCCTCCAGGCAACTCAGCTTTCTCTGTTCATTCTTAGTGAATCCTGCAGTGGACTGACCTCATCTTTCCGAGGCTATGATGTTTCAGGAGAGTTTCACTATTGCTGAACAACTGAGACCACCAGGAGCTCCTAAGTGCAAAGAGATTGATTGGTAAGTGCATTTCCAACAAGTTAACATTTGTTTTCAAAACCAAACAACTTCAGTTGACCTTGTTCGCCATGGCTCTTCTAGGAGACAGGAACCCTTTCTGCAACCAGAGGCAAAAGTCAATGATGGATAGTATGCTCGTCTGTCCTAATGTGTTTATTCTATATGAAAGGGCATTTAAAATGACTTCTTTAGGTGATAGAATTTAACTTTCTTGGTTTCGCAAGCTCTTGACCAATGATTCTTAACCTTTCTAATATTGAGACCCTTTAATACAGTTCCTCATGTTGTGGTGACCCCCAATCACAAAATTATTTTTGTTGCTACTTCATAACTGTAATTTTGCTACTGTTATAAATTATAATGTTAATATTTTTGGAGAAGGAGGTTTGCCAAAGGGGTTGCAACCCATATGTTGAAACTCACTGCTCTAGAAATAGCCTTGATGTTCAGAGAAGACTTATAGGCACTTGGTCGGCGTTCTTCAGCATGGCTTCCCTGTTTGTGTGTGCAATAAGGCATAATTTCACAATAGTGTGTGTACGTACGTATGTATGTATGTATGTTGTATGTCTTTTTATGTGCTTGTATATTCATGGGAGCCAGAGGTTCACAAGAGGCCAGAGGTTCACATCAGATGTATTCTTCAATTACTTTTTGCCTTGTTCTTTGAAACAGCATGTCTTGCTCAGTCTGGAGCCCATTCATTCAGCCACATGGGTACTGAGTAACTGTACGCAGGGAGTGCACTCCCTGCCTCTGCCTGCCCCACCGCTGCTGGGATTGCAAACACTGTCATGGTACTTGTCTCTTAGGTGAGTGGGGAGGGTTTGAGCTTAGGTCCTTGTGGTGATGAAGGAAGCACCTCATTCTCTGAGTTCTCTTGAGATCCATATTGAATCTTGAGATTTCCTCGTTGAGAGGGGTTTCCTGTGTCTCTTGGATGAATCCTTACAGTACCAGCTGGTCACTGCAGACCTATGTTGGCTTATGTAGAGGTTACCGATGATGACAATTCTAATCCGTGTGTTTATTAACGCAAAAGTTGCCATCTTGTCCATTTTGAAGTGAAAGTATAGTCATGTTAAATCATCCATGTCATTGGGTTACTGTCATTACTAGCCATCGACCAAGCCATTCCCATCTGCAAAGTTGACTCATAGCTATTAAACAATAAATCCTTTCTCCCCTCTCTTTTCCCAGAATTCAAATCCACCCTTTGACTCGCCATCCCTATGCATTTGAACTGCCTTCTATACCTCATATAAGTGGATCACTTGTCTGTTGATTGGTTTATTATTACACAGAATAATTTCTTTCAGATCTACGATGCCATAACACATGCCACACTTATTTTCATTTTTTAAAGGTTGAACAACATTTTATTTTGTTTACATACCATGTCTCAAATCTCAACTCATCTGCCCATGGATGTGTGGTTTCTTTCTCTTCTTTCATTGACTTAAAATAACTCTGTTATGAATTCCCAATTTCAGATCTTTTGGATAAATGAACAGAAATGGTATTGAGGGATTAAACAGTTCTTGTACTTTTAATTTGTGGAAATTCCACCCATGTTTTACATAGTAGCTGCACCATTTCCCACCCATTAAATATTCCAATTCTATGTAATTCTTATCAACATGTCTTACATACCAACACTTTTGCTGTTTTGTTTTGTTTTTAATGGAGATACCCCAAATGGGGTAGAGTAGGATCACATTGTTTATTTGATCTCCTTCCTTCTAACCTTTTATTTCCTTCCTTCCTTCCTTCCTTCCTTGCTTCCTTCCCTCTCTCCCTCCCTGCTTCCCTCCCTTCTTCCCTTTCTCTTCTCAGTACTGGTGACTGAATTTAGGACTACACACACACACACACACACACACACACACACACACACACACAAAGGAAGCACTCAACTATTGAGATCCAGCCCAAGCCCTCTATTTTGCCTTTTCTTTTGAGATGGTCTCACTAACCCAGCCAGGTCTTCAACTTGTGATCCTACTGCTTCGGTCTTTCCAAGTATCAGGGATTGAAAAACTTCCACCATCAGACATGGATGATCTGCATTTCATTAGTGTTCCATTATGTTAAATATCATTTCAGGCATGTGTCAGTCTTTTGTCATCCTTAGAGAACTGTCATGTTCCATGTCCATCTTGGATTTAGCTTGTTTGTAGATGAACATGACAATCCCTTCTGTATTTCAGGTCTCTTATGAGATACATGGTTTGAAAATACCTGTTTTTCCATCTAGCAAGTTGTCTTTCCCATTTTATGCTTATCCTGTTACATAAGTTTTCAAGTAGTCTAGTTTATTTAATGTTTCCTGGGTAGTCTGAGCTTTTGGAGTTATATGTAAGACACCATTCCAAATGTGTCACCTGGAAGTTTCCCCTTGTCTGAAAGTCTGATTGTATTAGGTCTTCTATATATATTTTTGGCACCCTGTTTTCTTTTCCAAACCCAGATCTAGACAATGAACTTTCTGAGCTTAGAGGCTGCAAATGAACTTTGCAGTCCTAGCACTGAGACATACCCTCAGCAAATTATAAGAGGATAGGATTCCTTTACAAGCTAGTATGAGGATAAGTCAAATGATAATTTCCCATCTTCACAATAATTACAATAGTTTCATGAACTTTGACCACTGTTGGGGACCCCAGTGAACTCTCTGAATTTAAAGGATAAAATTTGTATGTCATTTATTTACTTCCCCCAGGGATGCTTCAGTAGGCTGTTTGGGCATTTGTGATGATCCCTCTGTTGTTATACTTGGCTCAGAGTCTATCACAGGACCCATGCACTCGGGTCTGTGGTCATGACAATGCCTGTTAAGGAAGACTCTTTCTTTCATATGCACAACTGTCTAAAACCCTGCCTGATCACTAGAGAAGGGAAGTATTGAGTGGGGTGTTGGCCACATCAGTCTCATGGCCTTGGGGAAGCTATTCACTTCTTTGAACCTCTCTTCATCTTCTGTATAAGGTGAGAGGGGGAGATTTTAATATGTACTTCCTTCCACTTCCAAGATCACAGAAACTTAGGGGCTGGGGATAGGTCAAGTTTAAAAAGAGTCAAAATTCAACCAGCCCTGGGAAGAACCAAATCTAGGAGTCAACACAATTTGGCTTCTCAGAGGAACCTTCCTACTCCCAGGAAGGATGGAGAGCAACATAGAGAGAAGTCTATGACTTGGCATTCTGAATTACAATCTCCCCCCCCCCCCCAATAAGGGCTGGTGGAAGTCGAAAGCAGAATACAATTACCATTGTACTTACTGTTACTATTAAATTGGGGACATTGAACTTTCAGCCACTCTAGAGCAAATTGTCCTGTACATGGACATAGTACAGTTGAAAACAAGAGAACTCACTCCTGTTATAGTTTCTATCTTGAGTGTCTTGCAAAGGCCTGTGTGCTGACAGCCTGTGGTCCTATTGGGAGGAGATAGAGCCTTTAGGAGATAGGATCAAGTTAGGTCACTGGGGCTATGTCCATGGTGGAGACATTGAGACTGTGCCCTTTGGTAGGGATGATATGAATAAGTATCTTCTGCCACAGGGTTCTGCCATGATGCACTTTGAAGCAACAGACCCCAAAAACAGAACTGATGCTTGTAAACTCATGAACCAAAATAAATATTTACCCTTAGAAGTTGATGGTGTCAAGCATTTTGGCATGGTGATGGAAGCATGTTACAGTGTTAGCTAAGACCACAGGTACTAGCTCGTGCTCAAATCCTATGTCCACTATGTTTCCTTGGTGATTTTCAATCATATTTGAAAGGCAACTAAAGTACCACATTTTCTGTATCTATTCCTCTGTTGAGGGACATCTGGGTTGTTTACAGCTTCTGGTTATTAAAAATAAGGTTTCTATGAACATAGTGGAGCATGTGTCCTTATTTCATATTGGAGCATCTTCTGAGTATATGCCCAGGAGTGGTATAGCTGGGTCCTCAGGTACTACTATGTCCAATTTCCAGAGCAACCACCAAACTGATTTCCAGAGTGGTTGTACCAGCTTGCAATCCCACCAGCAATGAAGGAGTGTTCCTCTTTCTCCACAACCTCTGCAGCATCTCCTGTCACCCAAGTTCTTGATCTTAGCCTTTCTGACTGGTGTGAGGTGGAATCTCAGGGTTGGTTTTTACTTGCATTTCCCTGATGACTAAGGATGTTGAACATTTTGTTCAGGTACTTCTCAGCCATTCAGTATTCCTCAGTTGAGAATTTTTTGTTTAGCTCTGTACTACTGGTGGAATCACCATCTCTGACCTCAAGCTGTACTACAGAGCAATTGTGATAAAAGCTACATGGTATTGGTACAGTGGCATGCAGGTAGATCAATGGAGTAAAACTGAAGACCCAGAAATGAACCCACACACCTGTGGTCACTTGATCTTAGACAAAGGAGCTAAATCCATCCAGTGGAAAAAAGACAGACAGCATTTTCAACAAATGGTGCTGGCTCAACTGGAGGTTACCATGAAGGAGAATGCAAATCAATTCATTCTTATCTCCTTGTACAAAGCTCAAGTCCAAGTGGATCAAGGACCTTCACATAAAACCAGATACATTGAAACTAATAGAAAAGAAAGTGGGGAAGGGCCTCGAGCACATGGGCACAGGGGAAATTTTCCTGAACAGAACACCAATAGCTTCTGCTCTAAGATCAAGGCTTGACAAATGGGACCTCATGAAATTGCAAAGTGTCAGTAAGGCAAAGGACACTGTCATTAGGACAAAACAGCAACCAACAAATTGGGAAAAGATCTTTACCAATCCTACATCTGATAGAGGGCTAATATCCAATGTATACAAAGAACTCAAGAAGTTAGACTCCAGAGAACCAAATAACCCTATTAAAAATGGGGTACAGAGATATTCTATATTTCTTAGGAGAGAGGGAAGAGCCCCTTCTTTCTTCCTAAGTGACAGCTGCTGCCATAGATGCTTCTATAAATTATCAATGCTCAGACAGTCCTTT
Organism: Montemys delectorum; assembly: GCA_019843815.1. Taxonomy (NCBI): domain Eukaryota; kingdom Metazoa; phylum Chordata; class Mammalia; order Rodentia; family Muridae; genus Montemys; species Montemys delectorum. The sequence continues at coordinate 2,289 of JADRCD010078320.1, read as the reverse complement.
GGGAGAGACTTTGTTGGGATAGGGTGCTTGATTCTCAGAGAGGTTATGTGACTTGCTCAAGGTCACACAACTGCTATTACACAAAGCAGAACTGGTGTTTTTCCACTGAGTCTAGGGCCGACACACTCTCCTGCATATCAGTGGACTTGAACATGATGCCAGATTGACATGTTCTCTGTGGAATGGGGACCTGTTTTCCTGTAGTCTCAATGTTGAAATAGTTCATTTGCTTCTTTCTTTTAGGACTCCCCACCTACCCAAAGAGGAGTCCTCATCCTTTGAGGGTTGAGTTTTATCCTTGCTGGAGAGCAGGTGGCTCTTATTCTTGGTAGGGAAGCCATATTTTTGAGAACACTGAACTTGGTCCAATTTGGGCAGCAAACAATTGCTTCTGAGACTGAGATCCAGACACACACTCATGAGGCTTCATCTGTCTGTGATCCTGGCTTTCAGCTTTTCTCTTGCTCCTTCTTTTCCTTTCCTTTGACATCTCTCCAAATGTTCACTCTCCGTGGGGCCCTGGTGAGTGTGATGGTGTCCAGATGCTGGCTCAAGGGTCTCTCGATTCACAAAAGGCCAAGTTGACGTCCATTCTGCATCTGGCTTATTTGATGCCAGAAGAGTGAGTGCTCAGAGTCTCCTGGGGGGAGCCAGGAGAGATTTGCCTCCTGCAGAGGTTTGGATAAGCCCCAGCTAATCTCCATGGCTTCTTAAGGGTACACCTGCTTGTCTGCCAGCCAGCAGCTTCCTTGCTCATTTCCCGTGGGAGGGCTGGGGTCAGAGGGTCTCCAGAAAGCCTTTTATCTCCCTCTGCCCCGCTCACCCCCCCTCAACAGCACCTGGGTCTGTACATAAGTCTTCTTTTGAGAAGAGGTCAAGACACTGTCCCCCGCTCCCCCTTAGACTGGAGGCCAATGCCCTTTTCCTTCCTTTTAAGGCGGCTTGCTTGTTGCATCTCTCCAAACAGGCATCTGATTCAAACTTTATCATGCGTGGCTCAGACTTGATCACACTAGGGCTAAGCTGATCTGAATTAGTTTCAAGGCTGCTACTGGGCTCTGGACAGGTAATAGGTACTCAGGAAACAAAGATGCTCATTAGGACCAGCCCACCAATCCAGAAGATACACAAGCCCGGTCTTTCATCTGTTTCCTCATTTGTGTGAGACAGTGGCATTGAACATCTGAACAGGTCAGAGAACTCAGAATCATCTCAGCTTAGCTGCGAAAGGAGACGGTCCATCGTTCCCCAAAGCACATCGTTTTTCTTCATTTCTTTGCTGTTAGCAGTTAAAGTTGATCTGTTTTCATGTTTTGTAGGATAGGTGGCAGGACATTGCTATTTGGCATGGGATATTGGAGTTTGTCTTCTTTCTTGTTGCCCTTTCTCCTCATGCCCCACTCCCATTGTTTTGTGCTCAAACGCAAATCATTATTGATGGTAATTGGATGAGTGTAGCTTAGGCTTTTTAATTAAAACAGCAGTGATCTTACTTTGAACTCACTAAGTGTGGTGAAGGTTTCGAATTCCACTTTTCCCCCTAAATCTACTAACATTTACTGAGCCCAAGCTGAGACAAGCATGAATATCCAGGCCTGTGGAAGCTTCAGTGTACTTGTAATGACAGGTCACTGAATCTGCCGTGTAATTAAATGAACCAGTGTGGCTGATAGGTGGATGGCCAAGTTAAGTCCTGAAGGAAGAAGCAGGGACATTGGGCACAGGTTGGATGCCTTGGATATGGATCAAGCTATCATGTCACAAGTTTTTGTGCAGTGTATTTCTCTTCCCTAAACCTGTATAAAACAGGAGGATTAGTTCATTTTCATAGACAAGAAAGGGGGAGTTGAAGGCACCCAGTGATGTGACACAGGGCTTGCAAATCATAGTGCACTGAAGCTGGGAGCGAAATCTAAACGACCCTTGACCCTTGACTTCTGTAGGGGTTATGGCTTTTAATGCTTCATACTACAAAGATACTCTCTCTGTGTGTATGTCTTTGTATGTGTGTATGTATATATGTGTGTATGTGTCTATGTGTGTATGTATGTGTATGTATGTATATATATGTGGATGTGCATGTGTGTATACATGTGTATATGTGTGTACATAGGTGTATGTGTGTGTATATGTGTTTATATGTGTGAATGTGTGTGTGTGTGTGTGTGTGTGTGTGTGTGTGTATGTGTGTGTGTGTGTATGCAGGTTGCAGATGTACATGCACACCTGTATCAGATGTCTTCTTCTCTTGCTTCCCACTATATTCTGAAACATTTTCTCCCACTAACC
>JADRCD010078315.1:2367-14202 GCA_019843815.1 Montemys delectorum | reverse complement strand
AGGAAGGAAGGAAGGAAGGAAGGAAGGAAGGAAGGAAGGAAGGAAGGAACTAACGAAAGAAAGAGACAGACAGAAGGAGAGAAAGAGAGAAAATGTAAGAGTGTAAGAGCTGGTCAAAGGCCTGAGTGGTGAGTAGCCTTTTCCTCTTTTCTGGTGACATGAGGGAGACTCGTAAGACTTGGAATCCCAAAGAAATGCACAGAGCTAAAGAAGTGTGGTGTTACAAGCTCACAGGGCCTCTCCTCTAAGTTACAAAAGCAGTGAAAATTGCTGGCAAGAAATTCTCTCCAATATGGCTGGCTACGAATTGGGCAGAGGGTCCAGGGCTCCCGCTCTTGTGAGTCGAGGTCTCCATGCTAAACGGACATTTAGTGATGTAGATGCTTCCACGTCCCCTGTAAGTAAGCAGGCAGCCATCCTCCTGCAGATAATCTGAGCAAACCCATTGTTTCACTAACCTAGAGCTGGGTGGAATCATGTCCTTGAGCTGTTGTTGGTGCCTTATCTGGGGTAAATAGAAGTTTGTTCAGGTCTCCCCAGGAGAAGTTACAGAGCATCAAGCAAGAAGTTATCAACTCTCACCTCTGACTGCCAGCCTGCTCATACTTTCTGAGCATGAACCTCAGGATTTCAGAACATACTACTCAACTATGTCAACCTCTCTGCTACATGATAATCTCAAAGCCTTTAGGAGATACAATACAGCAAGATGATTTAGCATGTAAGCTCTGGAGCCAGAACTCTTGGATTCCAATCTTCTGTTGACTAGTTAAGTCTCTTGGACAAGTTATTGTATTTACATTGCTTTACATATAAAATGCAAATAATCACGTACTTATATCATAATTGTAAATACTAATTTTGATATACCTGGGTTAGACATTCCTGCCACACAGGAAGATCTGAATGAAGCTGTATGAGGTTACTTAATGATGTAGTATGAGGTCAATGTTAATTTTTACATATTGTGGTCTGAATGTGAATGGTCCTGATAAGCTAGTATATTTGAATACTTGGTCCCCAGTTGGTAGAACTGTTTGGGAAGAATTAGGAGGCATGTCCTTGTTGAAGGAGGTGCATCATGGGGATGCTATACCCAGTTAACTACTCCTGCCTCACAGCTGTTTCAACATATAGACTCTCAGCTACTGCTCCAGCAGGGTGTCTGACAACAGCCACATTCCCCACCATGATGGCTATGGACTCTCACCCTTGGAAACTGTAATCCCAAAGTAAATGCTTTCTTTTATAAGTTGCCTTGGTCATGGTGTTTTGTCATAGCAACAGAAAAGTAACTAAGACACAATACCTAGGGTCAAGCATAGTGACTACTACATAAATAGACATTTAATGAGACCCTGGGTTTGATGCCCAATACCAAATATATACAAATATACAAATATATAAGAAAAAATATATATAAAAGGGATGAAACATTATCATCAATATATCCTCTCTCCATCTATTTCATACCTTAAGTCACTGCTTCACATCTTCCAGTAACTTCCTTAACATCTCTGAAAATATAACACTGGCACTCTGAGGTTAAAACACTGCCCTGACTTTTCTATGAAATGCATTCACATACATGTACACAGAGAACTGAAAATGAGCAACTGATACTTCAATCCAAAAACCTATTATAAAGCTGATGAAATGAAGACATACAGCCAGAGGTTCCCCCACCCAACAACTGTCCCCTTCTCCTTACAATAACCACGGAAGGAGTTCCAAGCATTGGGGAGGTATGTGTGTTGTACAGAGGAATTCTGCTGCTGCTGTAGAGCCTGCCCTTGTGTAGAAGAACTGCCTTGGATATGGGAGGGGCTGAGCCCCTGCTGTACCTGCTGAGCAGAGGGGCTCAATGGCTGCCCAGCTACCTGAGGAGAAAGAGAAAACAAAGGGGGAAACTGTGAGGTTCTAGGAGACTTAAGACTCATAAGTAATACCTTACATAAGAGCAGGATCAATGAAAAGCAATCATAACTCTGAAACTCTACATTGTTTTCCAAGGGCAATCTACAAAGATAGTAAAACAATGGATTCTAGTTAAATTGCTGGAAATGCAAATGAGTGGAAGTATATAATTGCTTACATTAGGTAAGCTTAAATCAAGGAAGGGAAAACAGCTTGTCCAGCTCACAAAGGTAACCATTTGTGTTTGGAAACACAGCCAGAAGTTATGGTTCTCATTGAGCAGCCTTGGCCAATCCACCCAGAGTAGAGCTAAGCACAGGTGCACACCAGGCAGAGGTTGACTCCTGACTCCATGACACGTCCACACTCCACCGTCAGGACCATCCACAGTCCAACTCCTAACTAAGTATCACTTCCCACTCCTAAATAGAAGAGCATTTTTAATAAATATGTTATAATTTCCTATCTCCTTTTATTCTCAGTGTTATTTAGAACATAATTCCTTCCCTTGATGTCATGACAAGCATATATTTAGTCCCCTTCAAGAACTAATTTAAAAACTAAAGGACAAAATGTCCTTGATTCCCAGCTGAGTGGAATTGCTCCCCACATCTGAATTGCCACACCTCCCTTTATATCCCAGTGACATGCTCCCCTTATTCCAAGTCACAGAAGCAACTGAAAGCTCTTGCTGTAGAAAGTTTTGCTTTGTTTTAGGATCTTAAAGCACAGAGCTCCACTGGGAAGCAGGTAACTTAATGCCAGATTGTCTGCAATAACAGCATAAAAAGCGGAGGCAACAGTAGAACCGATAAGACACAGGTATAGTGACATCACTCAGTGACTGAGGGCAATAAGATCACTGTTATTAATCTGGCAGTCCCTGATGTCAGCTGAACTCTCTGACAGAGAAACGTACCTGGGATGCTGAAGGAGCCGCAGGGGTGGGCTCTGTGACCTGGATGTGCTGCACCTGGATGGCATGCTGCGTGTAGGTCTGAGGATCGTGCAGCTGGCCAACGTCCACAGTGGACTGCTGAGACTGATGTGGGGAAGTGGCCTGGAGGGAAAAAGAGTGGGTTCCAAAACAGATAAGTACTCATAGAAGACCCCCAGAGAGAAAGTTCACCCAAAAATAATATTCCCTGACAGGTAAAACTGGAGAGAGGTTTTGAGTTTCAGGCCAGCTGGGGCTATACAGTGAGACTCTGTTGTCAAAAGAATAAGTCAAAGTCAGGCATGGCGGTGCATGTCCTTAATCCAGCATTCAGGAAGCAGAGGAAAATGGATCCCTGAGTTTGAGGCCAGCCTGTCTACTAGCGAGCTCCAGGCCAGACAAAGCTATACAGTGAGACCACATTTTAAAACAAACAAAAAAATAAAGTAAATAAATCAAGTAAGGAATGGTGGATGCCGGAGTGACTGTGATATCTACCAATTTCCACACATTTAAAACTGTATTGGTTTTCAATTTGTGAGACTAAATTATTTGAAAATGACAGTGCTCACTCATGTCTTAAGTCCACTTCCTCTCACACACACACACACATACACACACACACACACACACACACACACACACAAATGACACGCTAAAACCTCTCTCTGAAATAAATTATTCAGTACCATGTAGGTATTTCTCAAACTGGTTCCTTATGAGACAGTCAGCCAGGATACTAAGAACAGCTCAGAAAGAGGTGTCACTCGAGCTGTACTGGCTGGCTGTGTGTACAGGAGCTGAGACCTCCCAAACAATAGAACCTCTTACTCTGCTGAATCCAGAGCCGTCTCGAGGGGCAGAGGGGAGATGGCAGTGGAGACGCTATTCTCCTGCTGCCTCAGACTCAGCACGTCTATGCAGCTGCACCTTACATAGAGCCAAGAATGCTTTTGAGTCCTGCTACCATGCTGGCCACTGGCAATGTGGTGTTCATGCAGGTAAGAAGAGATAAGTGTCACAGTACCGGAGCCACCTGCACCACTTGCAGCTGGATGTGCTGAGGTTGCTGCAGACCAGATGCTGACTGAGACACCGGGATATACTGAATCCTTTGGTAGTCCCCCTGAGGTGTTCGATAATCCGTTGTTAAGGTCTGGGACAGTTCTGTCATTGCCTGAGTCAGCAGGTCTGTTGTCTAGAAAAAAAAAAAAAATCACAAAACATATTAGTAACAACACTGTAGCAATCACAATGCCCTTAAATCCTGCTACAATTTGGTTTGGCAGGGGGGCATCAAGGAAATAGAGACTGGCCTGAGGGCCTGACTCTGATCCAGTGGATCGACCCTGGCGCTGCTCATTTTACCACTGAGAAGGAAAGCACTAACAAATGACCTGCTCCTCCTTTGGCAGGGAGATTTAGATGGCACCGGCAAAGAGACCCAAGCATAAGCACAATGCTATCAGCAGCAAGTAGCAAGCAAAAAATTGATAATTGGCATGGCCTTGTAAAGAGAGGAGGGGCAGTGAGAGGAATAGGACACCCTTCCAAGTCACCCACTCACCACCACAGTCTCTCCAGTGGCACTATCTGTTGTTAAGACAGCTGGAGTGGCACTGATCACGGCTGTCGTCAGTGGCGTGTGGATAGTGTTGGGAAGCTGGGCATACTCTGGATGCTTCTTTCGAATATGCTGCACCATCTTGGTCTGGAAAGTGAAGGAAAAATAGACAATTGCTGCAGCTAAAGCAGGAAAGGCATACATTTAAGGCCAGCCTGGGCTAGATACCAAGACTTTGTCTCAAAACAAAGCAAAAAGAACAATGACCACGTGGTGGTTTGAATATGCTTGGCCCAGGGAGGTGTGGCAATGTTGGGGTGGGCATGGCTTTGTTGGAGGATGTATGTCACCGTGTAGGTGGGCTCTGAGGTCCTATGCTCAGTCTCCACACAGTGTGGAAGAGAGCCTTCTTCTGGTTGCCTGCAGAAAACTGTCTCTTTCTACTTGCTTTGGAATCAAGATGTATGAAGGGGACAGTTCTGATGTTAAAGTCCTGTTCCCCAACTGGTTCTTGATTTGTCAGTAAAGAAGGCCAGGGGCCAATTGTTGGGAGGGAGCTACAGGCAGGCCTTCTGGGTCCCAGGAGGAAAAGGCAGCCACAAGGAAAGAGAGGGGTCTTTCTGCCATGCTTTAGAGGAAGAAGAACAAAGCAACCATGTGAGATCTCTGGAAAAGCTGGGAGAGTTGGGGCCTGTGGCCTCCACTACAGGTGGGCGACCAATGATGTTTGGCAGGGACCAGGTGGGACTAGCCACTAAGTTTAGGGCAAGTGAAGAGGTGGAATAACAAATTGGTAAGGGCATGTTTATCCAGGGGGGAGATATCTGTGCCCAGCCAATTGTACCAAGAAGGCAAACTGTAAAAGAATAACTCTGTGTGTGTATACAGATGCAAGGGTCTCAGGTGGGAGCAGGTAGTGTGGTCACTGTTGGGAGCTGAAGCCAAGTAGAACAAAAGGGAAACTGGGAGGAGCTGGTGGTGTAGCAGATCTGGGCAAAGGCGATAGCTTTAAATCTACAGGCAACAGATGTAGAACTCTCAGCATCATGTCTGCCTGGATGCTGACATGCTTCCTGCCATAAGGATAATAGACTGGACCTCTTAAACTCTAAGCCAGCCCCAATTAAATGTTGTTCTTTATAAGAGCTGCCTTGATCATGGTGTCTGTTCACAGCAATGGAAATCCTAATCAAGACAGACCAGAATTAGCAACTCTCTCTCATGCAATTGTTCCAAAGATTCTTAAAGTATTTCATTTGATGCCTTTAAAAATGATTTCTGTCGGGGCTAGAGAGATGGCTCGGCAGTTAAGAGCACTGACTGGTCTTCCAGAGGTCCTGAGTTCAATTCCCAGCAACCACATGGTGGCTCACAACCATCCGTAATGAGATCTGATGCCCTCTTCTGGAGTGTCTGAAGATAACTACAGTATACTCACATATAAATAAAATAAAGAAAAAAATTAGGGTTTTTTTTAAAAAAAAAAAAAAAAAATGATTTCTGTCAGGGTGGAAAGATGGCTCAGCGGTTAAGAGCACTGACTGCTCTTCCAGAGTTCTGAGTTCAATTACCAGCAACCACATGGTGGCTCACAACCATCTGTAATGGAATCTGATGCCTCTTCTGGTGTGTCTGAAGATAGCAAAGTATACTCACATACATAAAGTAAGTAAAAAAATCTTTAAAAAAAAGTTCTCTGTCTTGCAAAGGACTGGGGTTGTGTGGGTCGCTTCCTGTTTGTTTGTTTGTTTGTTTGTTTTAGCCAGGCACAATGGCTTGTCTACATAAGGCCCACCTCCTTGGGAAGCTAAGGCAGAAAAGATGACTTGAGCCCAGGAATTTGAGGCCAACCTGGGAAACACAGAGAGATCCCATCTCCTAAATGCAATAAAGAAATCAAAGCAGCACTGGCCACACTTGGGAAACAACCCCACTGTCAAAGCAAACAGGATGTGGGGAGAAGACAGGAGGACGAGGGGATACAAACACTTAACATGACTCTGTACCCTCAAGCAGCACCAGACCCTCAGACTTCTTCCCCATGAATGCCCGAAGCAATCAGACTCTCGGGGGCCCCCAGAAGGGGGGTACCCACGGATGTGAACCCCTTTTCAAAAACTCAAATCTCAGTTCCTGTATGGGGATTCCACGAGATGAGCTTGTAAACTGTGAGCAAAGTACACTCAAATACAAGGTGTGAACAGGCCAAGAAGAAAACAGCTGAGTGCTCAGACTGATAAATAGCAGTAATTTGGAGGAGTACAAACCATTCCATCCCCATTCCCATAAGTTAAGTGGTCCCTACGTATACAAGTCTCCTTCAGTCAATCAATTCACCATGCAGGACACCTGGATGATAAGGCTTATCTATTAAGACATCCTTGTGTAGAGATTCTGATATCACACTTGGTCAGAGCCAGCACCATACCTTGCTACTATACTGCTTGGAGCAGTGTGGGCAGCAGACAGGAGGGGTGGCAATGGTACCAGTCAGCTGGGTGTGAGTGCTCAGCATAGGGTCAGGCTCCCCAGGGCCAGCAGGACGAAGTTTCCGAATACTGGGTGGGAGTTCAGCTCCTGGATGGTTCTTCAGAATGTGGGCTTTGCGCTTGCTGGCACTCTTATAAACCTGCAAGTTTAAATATTTGGCCATGAAAGCATTGCACAGTTCCACTTTCTTGCTTAAAGCAAAGTAAGAAATTTCATTCTAAAAAAAGGAGAAAAAATGCATTTATATAGCCCAAAATAAAATGTGTCACCAAGCACTGTATATGGTGGGCAATGTCAGCTCTCAAGAGACATCTAGTCAAGTGCCATCTTGGAGTACTCAGTGAGTCTAAGCCAGTGTGAACTAGAGTGAAACTCTGTCTTAGCATTACAAGGCTGTCAGGCTTGCTGGCACACACCTTTAAGCCCAGCTTTTAGGAGGCAGAGGACAGTGAGTTCCAGGTAGCCAGGGCTCTGTTACACAGAAAAGTTCAGTCTTGAAAAATGAAGGGGAGGGGGGAAGGATAAGAAAAGAACCTGGGTATGGTGCTGTGTACCTGGATTCCTAGCTCCCAAGAAGCAAGGGCAAATGGGTAAAGTAACAATCTAACAGAGGTATGCTAAGTAATCGCCTTTCTGTATAAGTAAGTGAGGTAGTTTGAAGTAAATTTTCTATATGAGATAGTGTGGTGGTTTGAATGTGCTTGGCCCAGGGAGTGGCACTATTAGGAGGTATGGCTTTGTTGAAGTAGGTGTGTGTGGCCTTATTGGAGGAAGTGTATCACCAGGGGTCCTGAGTTCAATTCCCAGCAACCACATGGTGGCTCAAAACCATCTGTCATGGGATCCGGTGCTCTCTTCTGGTGTGTCTGAAGACAGAAACATTGTACTCAAATATATAAAATAAATAAATCTTAAAAAAAGAAAAAAAAGCAGAGAATTCCACCACACACCTTTTCGCTGCCCACCCAGTCTCCCAAGATCCCCAATCTACCATGTAGTTTATAAGCTGACAGACCATTTTACATCTTGGACATTTTAAATAAATTCATATTCTAGGTAATAAATATTCTCTATTGTAAAAGTCATAGACAGAAGGGATAATAAAAGTCAATGAATTCTTCAAAAAATTTACACACGTTTAATTTTTTAACATTATAGTTTATCTATCTTGCTTTTTTTTTTTTTTTTTGAGGCACGATTTCTCTATATAGCCCTGGCTGTCCTGAAACTCACTCTGAAGACTAGGCTGGCCTCAAACTCAGACATCTGTCTCTGCATCCCAAGTACTGGGTTTAAAGGCATGCACCACCACTGTCCCACCACACTTAAAGTTTTAATTAAAACTTTTTATAAAGCTATTACATGTACGCGTGTATATTTGCATATGTGCACATATAAGTGCAAATGCCCAGAAGAAAGTATAGTACCCCCCAGAGCTGGAGTTACAGGCAGTTTGTGAACCATCTGATGCGGGTGATGCAACATAAACTCAGGTCCCCTGAAAGAGAATGCTCTCAACCACTGAACCATAAAAAAGTTTATTTTTTATTTAAAAGTGTGTGTATGTGCACATGTATGTCTATGTGCACAAGTGTGCATGCACATGCATATGTGTGTCTATGTGTCTCTGCCAGTCTATAAGTGCACCATGTTCATGTAGTTCCTATAAAAGAAAGGAGAGGGCACCACGTTCCTTAGAGTTGGAATTGCAGGAGGTTGAGGTGCCCAGTGTAGGTACTGGAAGAGAATCTTTGACAAAAATTGTAAGCTCTTGCTGTTGATCATAGAGCTATCTCTACAGCCCTTGACTTACAATGAGGCTGCCTTTCAGCCTTTTCTGTGTAAATGCTGAAAAGCCCTGGTAGGCATCCATCCGTGGCTGGTTAGGGGTTACCACTCCCAACCCCCAGCAGCCCAGCCAGGAGGAAGATTCTGCTTTTACCTTATCACAATACTGACAAAAGTAATCTCGATTGGGTTTTATGATGGGTAGGGTTAACTCAGGCACCTCTTCTATCTTCATGTCTGGATGCCTCTTTGATAAGTGATTTACCTGGAAAGAGAGCAAGAGAGACAGACACACAGGGAGAGAACCATTACAAACCAAAGTTAAACCAAACACTCTGAACCTGATGGCTAAAGGTTAAAACTCTGAAGCAAATGCTCAAAACATTAAGTCTTATGCCAGAGCCTCGCATCATGAGACACTGACACCAAAGTGTCCATGGACCCTGTCAACAGGAGTTAACAACAAACCATTGAGCAAATAACCAAAGGCAGCCAGTCACCTGGAGGACCACCAACAGTCTGTCTAGAAGAAGAATCATTAGAGAAAGGAAAATTGCCAAGTATGAGTTTCCTGACAAATTATCCTGATGTAAACCTGACTTTTCATTTTTCAACTGTCTTACTGAGACTGCTGAATGGGTACAAAGCAAGGTTCTAATTTTTAGTACTAACACTTTCTAATCACCTTAGTAGAAATATACAGTCTGAGTCAGTTGAAATCAGTGAACTGTCCTGATAATTCCCCTAAGCTGGGACACACTCTGCTTTAAAGGGAAGCTTCCTCCTGTCACTGTTTCCTAGCTCGACAAAGATGGCACTAATAGGGGACACGGGGAAGGAGATAAAGACCCCCCCAGAGAGAACAGTCAACAAGTCAGAGGAGGAAAATCAGATGAGACAAGACCAAAAGATCAAGGTAAAGAAAAACAAACAAATAATGAGGACGACAGAGGTCTAGGGATGTGGCTCAATGGCAGAACACATGCCAAACGGGAGTAAGGCCCCTGTTTCCCAACAGAGAAAGGAAGGGTATGGAAACGTTCTTTCAAAAGGTTGTCCAAAAAGTGGTTCAGAAGGGCAAAGGGAGACAGAAAGAAAAGAAGCCCAAACTAGGAGCTGCTTGCTTTTCTTCCCTCCTAGCCACGGACTGATACATCCACAAATCTAATTTGGTAAGGCTCATTGCTACTGACAAACTGGGTGGATCTGGAGACAGTTTCCTGTCTGGTCCAGCACTGACCAGCATGCCTCGCCTCCGGAAGCCCATCATGCACAGGCGGCACTTGAACGTGAAGCTGTCGTAGTCTGTGGATGTGATTCGTGGTTTGAAGGTCTTGGAACGGCTGATGCGGTCAGCTTTCTTGGCCTCCCTTTCAGGGTTATGCATCCTTTGCATGTGCTCCCGGAGTTTGTCTTTTCGCTATTTGGAGAATTTTTGTTAAAAAGGGGTAAAGGCAAGGATAGAAAATTTTTAATTAATTAAAAAATTTTAATGAAGTGTAATTAAAAAAAAATAACACCAATTCCTGGGAAACCCACTGGTCACCCCAGCCAGAGAACCAGGTAGGCTAACTGCAAATGTTCACCTCTTCATCCTCTCCTCCGAAGCCATTCCCCAAGTCTCATCCCCAGCTTTGTGGATCACCTGCTACAGCTCCTGCCTACCATGCCCGTGGGGATCACACAAATATTCCCTCTGTAGTTGTTTCAAAGAAAACGGCCCTAGGTTCACAGGAAGTGGCACAATTAGAAGATGTGGCCTTGCTGGAGTAGGTGTGGCTTGCTTGGAGGAAGTAGGTGACTGGGGTCTCAGAAGCTCAAGCTAGACCTAGTGGCTCAGTCTCTTCCTGTTGCCTGCACATCCGGATGCAGACCTCTCAGCTACCTCTCCAGCACCATGTCTGCCTGTGTGCCACCATGATGATAATGGACTAAACCTCGGAACTGTAAGCCAGCCCCAATTAAATGTATTCCTTTGTAAGAGTTGCCACAGTCATAATGTCTCTTTACAGCAATAAAATCCTAACTAAGACACCTCTAAACTTCCTCCCCCCCCCCCCCCCGCCTCACCAATTTATTCTAGTCCCCATCTCGAGCGAGCATTCCCTGGGAACCCACTAGCTAAGCCTGCCAAAGAAGCAAGTAGGAGGGCAAAGCAGGTAAGTGAGCTTCAGATCTTTGCTCTCCCTTCTGTCTGCCACACCCAATCCCCCAGTCTCACCCCCAGCTCTGTAGCCGACTACCTGTTGTGGCCTCCTCTCACTTTTTGCCTTCATTCCCAAGGAACGAAGCAGACCCAGGTGGAACATCCTGATATCCTCCCACTTGTGGATACCCTCAGTCCCTACTTTCCAGCCATTTCCATTCCTAAGTGTCATCCTGCAATACCGAGAAACACATTTTACCAGGGACCCCCAGGGGCCACATCTAGCAGGATCCCAGAAGAAATCCCTACCAGGCAATGCACAGCCACCATAACCCACCCCTAAGAAACAGAGAGGACGATAGAAACTAAACCAATCAAACAAAACCAAGACCAGATATCAGCACCTAGAATTATAATCTTCCCAAACCCAGATGCCTAGACACCAGCTTAAAAGCACAATCAGTACCAGCCAGGACAATGTGTTTCGGCTAGAGCCCAGGAACCCTACCACAGTAGACTCTAAAAACTGCAACATAGCTGAAGCATAAGAAAAAGACTAATAACAGCCTTTATGCATACAATAGAGGTCCTTAAAAAGGAAATAATAAAGTCCTTAAAGAAATCTATGAAAATACAAGCAAACAATGGAAGGGATTGAATAAAACAGCTTAAGACCAGAAAGTGGAAACAGAATCAATAAAGGAAACTCAACGAGGAAACTCTAGGATGAAAAATTTAGGAACTCAATCAGGAGCCTCAGAGGAAGCCTTGCCAACAGAAATCAACAGATGAAAGAGAGTCTCAGGCACTGAAGACACAATAGAAGAAATAGGCACCACGGTCAAAGAAAGGGTTAAACCTAAAAAACTCCTGGCACAAAACATACAGGAAATCTGGGACATTATGAAAAGACCAAGTCTAAGAATAACAGGAATAAGCTGGGCGGTGGTGGCACACGCCTTTAATCCCAGCACTTGGGAGGCAGAGGCAGGC
>JADRCD010078311.1:9494-19789 GCA_019843815.1 Montemys delectorum | reverse complement strand
CTCTTAGGTGTATTGATTCTTTTTTTTTTTTTCTGGTCTAATACAAATTGTAAACGGATGGCACTTTACCATCCAACAAGTGTGGTACCTTGTCCTCTGTAACACCTACTTGCCCATCTTTGTGAAGCTTTTCAGTCACCTGTTTGTGTGAAGATATCCCAGAGAGTGGATGAAAGCTGTTGTCAGAGCAATGCAGATGCTTGGTCCACTTGAAAAGTGCAGTTTTGCTCCTCCGAGCAGTAGGCTGGCTTTGCTCTTGGTAATGTCTACTTTTCTGTTTACTGCCTCTTTGCTAGAACTGCAGTATCCCAGGGCACGGAGTTATGTTGTTGGCTGCTTATACACAACATAAAAGGGACGCTGCTGCATGCATTGAGTCTTCAGGCCTGCCCACTGCATTGGCAGGGACATGAGATCCACTTAGACAATCTGTTTGTTGCTAGTGGTTCTTATATTGACCCAGAACTCACATTTCACTTTTTAGAAAATTAAATGCAAAGAACAAAGATACATTCTTTACATATCTGCATTTAGTTTTGGTTTTGCTATATCAAACTGGATTCTTCCCTTACTTTTATATTAAACAAATTGACACCAATAAAAATTAGGATCTCTGACTTGCTATCACAGCATGTTTGCATCTTGGTATTATGATTTTTGTTAGGAGATCTCTTGGCCTAATAGAGGTCCCTGGCATCAGACTTCTGTGGGCCACTTGCCAGCTCTGATACCTAGCTTGTCACTTACATGCCTAGCTGCCAGAAGGAATACTTAAAATCTTTAATTCTGCTAAGGAGAGGAGGTACTCCCTTTAAAAAAAAAAATGACAATCTTCTTTTTCTTTTTCTTTTTTGTTTTTTTGGTTTTTTGTTTTGTTTTGTTTTTTTGTTTTTGTTGAATGAGTAGTCATTTTTTAACAAGATTCTTAGATGATATATTCCTGAGAAATTTTAACTGGCTTGCTTAACAGAGTTTAGTTTTGAGCTGAATGAAGAATAGAATGCCCTTAGGAGGTGCCATTTTTCACCTTGTATTTTTAAAGTGAAATTCCCATAGAGTAGGAATTTGGTATTAAAGTTGACTATTTGATTTCTCTGCTGAAATTACCATGGGAAAACTTCCTGTGCCTATGGCAGAGAAAATGTAAATATGACCATGAGATGTCTCCCATTATTCATCCTATAAAGGATCGTCTCTAATCCTCTGATCCGACCAATCAGATCAGTCTGCCTTAGCTCTGGCGATATATAACACTTGAATAGCTTTGTTGAGTAAATCACTGGAAAGCTTTCGAGCAGGTGGCCTCTCGGCCTGCTCAACAGTACAGTGCTAGAAAACTGCTCTGCATCCCTGCTGATAGGCATGTGGCTCATAAATAAAGGACAGGTGTCTGCTCATGACACTCCATAAATATTTTTTATCTTTAATGGCAAGGCATTTGGTTTCCATATATTCTCAACTTGAAAGTGTTCCTTTAGCTACATTAGAGTGGTGTGTGTGTGTGTGTGTGTGTGTGTGTGTGTGTTAACATGAAAGGAAGAAAGGTTTTGATGAAAGAAGTCTGAGGACATATTTTCATTTAATACTCAAAGTCCTTGATTCAGCTAAGGAGAGCAAGGGTATGTTTTATTTCTTTGGTTGGTTGATTGACTAGTGTTTTGTTTTGTTGTTGTTGTTTATTTGGTTTTGTAATGACATAATCTCAATATTTTGTTTTAGCTGGTAGTCTTGTTTTTTAGCAAGGCTTCTTAGATTACACGTTACTGAGAAATGTTGAGTGAGACTTCTAAAACAAAATAGGATCTGCAGTCATGATGGTTTATTTAACAGGTGAAGTATCCGTTCCGTGCAACTGATACTGCAGGGAGCAGAAACGGAGAACAGGCTGGTCAGACGGGACAGCTTTTCAGTTACCTACTTAGGTTTTAAATTAAAACCATTGTAATAGAGCTGGGTAAGGCTTGGGGTGGAGACAAACTAAGGAAAAGAAATCACGGGACCCAGTTTCCAGCTGGTAATAGAGGTGGAAAACAAGGTTGAGATAAAAGTGAAACCAGTGACCTACTCCCCCTCCAACTCTCCCATCTCCCTCCTTCCTCGGATTTAGCAAAGTTTCCTTAGGAATTAGGACTCAGTTGTTTAATTTCCTTTTCACCTTTGGTTATGAATATGAGATCTGTCAAGGCCTAGAATCACTGTGGTTAAGTAGTTTAGGAATGCAGATACCCCAGTTCTGTGCCTGGGCACTAATTGGTGTCATATAACTTTAACCAAGGATCTTAATCTCAGCAGCAATTAATAAATAGAACATAGTAGCCGTCTACATATTTTATATCTGGCCTGTCAAAAATTCAAAAGTAACTAAATGTTGACTTTCTCATAATTAACCTACTACAAACACTCCACATGATTCCTACTTACAGGTGTAGTTAGCAGGGTATCTGGGAAACAACTCACAGTTGAGCTTGTAAAGTTCAAAATAAGAGGTTAAAGATGTCATCGTGTTAGATTTCTGTCATATTTTAGAATAGTAAGCTTAATATACACATAATACACTTCTAGCTATTGCAGAAAGAGTAAGATTTTGGCATGCCAAGCCAGGTGAACTCAAGGGAACTCTAACATTTTTGTCCTACAGTTGTCATGACTTTGTACAAATAAATTAAAATAACAGTGTCTGGTTCTGGCATGATTTGATAAGGGAAATGAAGTACTAGAAAACATGTAAGACAAGGGAACTCTCAGCTTTTTTTAAAAAAAAAAAAAATTACATTTCAAATGTTACTCCCTTTCCTGGTTTCCCCTCTGCAACCCCCTATCCCATTACCCCTTACCCTGCTTCTATGAGGGGCTCCCCCACCCACCTACCCACTCCCACCTCACTACCACTGGGGCATTAAGCCTTCGAAGGACCAAGGGCCTCCACTCCCTTTGATGCCAGATAAGGCCTCTTCAGCTCCTTCAGTCCTTCCCCTAACTCCTCCACTGGGGTCCCTGTGCTCAGTACGATGGTTGGCTGGGAGTATCCGCATCTGTATTGGTCAGGATCTGGCAGAGCCTCTCAGGAGACAGCTGTATCGGGCTCCTGTCAGCAAGCACTTCTTGGCATCAGCAATAGTGTCTGGGTTTGGCGTCTGCATGTGGGATGAATCCCCAGGTGGGGCAGTCTCTGGATGGCCTTTCCTTCAGTCTCTGCCCAACACTTTGTCCCTGTATTTCCTTTAGACAGGAGCAATTCTGGGTTAAAATTTTGGAAATGGGTGGGTGGCCCCATTTCCCTCAACCAGAGAGGTATGCCTAACCTCTGGATATGGTCTCGACAGGTTCTCCCTCTCCTTTGTGAAGTATTTCAGCTAATGTCATCCCCGTGAGGTCCTGGGAGGCTCTTGCTTTCCTGGCATCTGGGTCTTTCTGGTTGTTACCCCCAGTTCCCCATGCCCCATTGCTACATACCTCTGTTCAATTTCCTGACCCTCTGTACATCTCTTCCATCTCTTCCCATACCTGATTCTTCCCCTTTTCTCCCTCCCCCTCTTCTCTTCCTCCCAAGCCCCTCCCACCCTCTACTTCCCTTGATTATTTTGTTTCCCCCTTCTAAGAAGGACGGAAGCATCCACACTTTGGTCCTTTCTCTTGACCTTCATGTGGTCCATTAATTGTATCATGGGAACTCCACGAACTTTGCCTAATACCCACTTATCAGTGAGTACTACTATGTGTGGTCTTTTGTGATTGGGTTACCTCACTCAGGATGATATTTTCTAGTTCCATCCACTTGCCTTCGAATTTCATGAAGTCATTGTTTTTAATAGCTGAGTAGTACTCCATTGTGTAAATGTACCACATTTTCTGTATCCATTCCTCTGTTGAGGGACATCTGGGTTGTTTCCAGTTTCTGGCTATTACAAATAAGGCAGCTGTGAACATAAGTAAAGCATGTGTCCTTATTACATGTTAGAGCATCTTCTGGGTATATGCCCAGGAGTGATATAGCTGGGTCCTCACGTAGTACTATGTCCAATGTACTTTATAAAGTTTTGATGAATACATACCCCAATGGAATTTTTTACTGTGGGAAGGTATATATTAAACATTAGAACCCTCAATTTACAGAGCTCTTGTCCCTGCCATGTTTGGTCTCTGTTTCTAAGGAATCAGAGTAGGTTTTATACCTCTGGCTCTTACTGTCATTATATTTTGGACCTCTAGTGTCAAGAGGAGAGTTAGGAAAGAGCCTCTATAACTGTTAGCAGGCCCATCCTTTGCAGGGTTGACACAACAGTGCCTGGGATGTGTCCTTTTCCTTCATCTGCATTACCATGTACCTTCTAGGGGACATTTCAGTTCCACTGAACAGAACGGGAAATGCTACCCTTCAGTAAATGGGATACTCTTCTTTTGGAGTTGTTAGTTTCATTTTATTTCTTGGTGCCTAAAGCTCATTTATATAAACTAAAACGTAGGGGTATAGGATGTAGATGGTACATCCATATAATCCCAGGATCCTACAGGCTGAGTGGGAGGCTCTGAGTTCAAAGCCAGCCAGGGTTTTAAAGAGGGAAAGTGTGTCTGAAATAAAGAGGAATTTGTGATGTATTGTTAAGTGGTATCCAAGCATGTGATACATTCTAGTGCCTTCTGTCTTGGAGAGAGACACTTTGTGATTAAACTTTTTCTACTGGTTTGAACCAAATTCAGACCTTTTGTTTTCAATGAGAATAATAATAAACTTGCATGGGTAGTTTCCCTTTAGTAATTTTTGTTAAGTTAATGTCCCTCCTGTTTATCACAAAGCTACTGTTGTGCTGATTGCTTTCTGATTTAATTTCAGCTTTTTTATCTCTGAACTGAAACATGCTTGAGGATTGTTAGTAAAACTTAAATAGTCTAAATTGTAAGATAAGCCCTTCCTGGACCTTACAAGAATATTTCGGCATATTTTTTTTTCTTTTCTCAATGATTAAACAAGGAATACAAACTGTCTTCAAAAATGTGTGGTCTAAATTCGGGATTTTAAAAGGCAAGGCCTGGCAGAACATCTTCCTCAGGTGTGCAAGGCCCTAAGTTCAGTCCCCAGCACTGAAACAAACAAACAAAATCCAGAACACAGGCCGGTAGTTCATATATATGGTAACTAAAACAGATAAGGATTTTGACTGCTTAGAAAAAGTTACCATTTAGGACTAGGGGTATATGGTGTACGGGTATATTCACATCAGAATCTGTATGTCTCTTCTGTGATGGGGGAGGTAAGATACAAAGTGAATATATGTGGCAGTTCCATAAGGAGTCACATATAGGAGATTACTTGAAGTCACATACTGTACTAGTGTTCACAGAGGGGTATCTAGGACATCTCATTGAGAAATGAATAGAGAGATCATACTTTGACAAACCATTCACTGTGGCTGAGGAGCAGAATTTGTATTCAGGTTGTAGAGAAAGGCATCTAATGATGGTTCCTAGTACATGCTGTGGCAGGGCAGGTAGGACTGTGGATGTGTTAAGTAGAGAGAAGAGAGACACCTAGACAAGCAGGCACAGAAACTAGGGCTCAGTGAGTGAGACCAACTCTGTTGTGCCAAAATCAGGAAAACAAAACAGATTAGCAAGACTGAAGAACCCTAAATGCTGGGCAAACACTGCAAGCAGTGATAGTGTTGAATGCTTGACTCTGGGCGAGAGAATGCCCACTCACTCAGTATTAATGCAACAAACACAGTGGCCATGGGTTCCAGCCAGGAAAGAAAACACGAGATTTCTGCTCATATTACCAGGACAAAGATGATAAGTAAGCTGGGGGCCAGATAATAGTTTCCCTCAGAAAAAAATCAAAAAAATAAGGAGTGAAGGAAAGGCAGTGTCTAAGCCCGTCATAGTTGACCCAGTAAGGGGAAGTTGTGGGGAAAATTGTTCCTGGGAGAAGTGGAGACTTTGAATGCAAAGTGAGCAAAAGCTTCTTTCTTGGTGGGTAAGAGTTGATAAGGACTGATGTGCAGAGTAACCAAGGATTAGAACGTTTGTGTTCTGCATAGCATGCTACAGCTGAATTCTCGGTACGGTGGAAGGTACCAGAGAATATCCTGCCATTTCAGTTTCCTGTGGCAGCAGAGTTAAGTAGGCTGTCACAGTCCGCCACTTCAGATAAGGCTGTGACCTAGATAAGCTACCGCAGTCGGGATGGACAATCAAAAGTGGTGGCTTTGTAAATGTTTGTAAATTAACTGCATACACTAGATGTGGGTTACCAGAGGCCTCCCCCTCCGCAGGAGCACTATGTAGAACACTTTAGGTGGGATGGGCAGCTGCCCGGTACCTTCCTGGCCTTCAGCCTGCCATCCCTGTGGAGGACTCAACCAGCAAATGCAGCAACTCTGACTTCTGGGGTTCAGAATGAACAAGTGCTGAACGGTGGCTCACAAACTAAGAGCCTGGAGGAGAGAGAGGCAGCGCAAACCCAAACCCATTGGGACATGAGTAAGCCATGTCTCCAATGTGAAATGTCAGCTGGGTAGTCTGGTGGAGTCAGTAGTTCCAAAGCAGGAACAAATCTTGGATGCTAAAGGTCTAGAGTGGGAAGTCATTCTCCCTGGAAGAATCCGTGAACTCTATGAGGGATGCTGTGCTAGAAACAAGGCCGCTGACAGCCTTTGGAGTACCACGAGGCCATGGAGAGTGTGCCCAGCGGTCAACAGAAGCTGTTCAGGGTGTCGCAGTCTCATGAGAGAAGTCATGAGAAGCCAGGCCGTGGAGCTTGAAGAGTACTATTAGCAGAATGTGGAGGTAATTCTCAGGGAAATGAAAGGCACATCCAGAGAGTACCTCCTAAAAGGGGAAAACTTGAGGGTAAAATACTGAATGAATAGGTTTTTCTGTGTATTATGGCAGACATAAGTGAAGGAGCAGAATGTAGAAGATGCTAGAAGCAAAGACCCTACCGGCTGCGAGGCAGGCAGGCAGTCTGGAAGACCGCCTGCATAAGTGCTGGGGGATGGACTCGGGAAGGAGACTGGTCGGAGGCCAGGGCGAAGGAAGACGAGGAGGGGGTGGGTGTTTTGCTTAAGAGTATAGGCAGTTGTGAGAATGGGTTTTATATGATCCGTGCAGTTTTAACCAGTGTCACCAGGGGGTTCTTTAACCTGGGCTTTGCCTGCAGAAAGTATAAAGGGAACTAATGGGAAAGAGAAACGGTGGCCGACAGTGGGAAGTTAGTGGTTTCTAATAGGCCATCAATCTCGTTAGTACAGGGGAGGTGGGAATGAAAACTGGTCCTGGGCTGGAGAGATGGCTTGTCCATGAAGAGCACTTCCTGCTCTTGCAGAAGAATCAGTTCACAGCACCCTTGTGGGTGACTCACAAGTGGTTCTAACCCCCACCCCCACCCCCGGTTCCAGTGAATCCACTGCCCTCTTCTGGACACATCAGGCACTGCATTCATGAGTGGTGGCTCATAACCCAGCCAAGCTGTCAAAGTCAACGAGACTAACTGAACCTGCTTTTATCACCCTTGCCTGAAGTCAAACGACTAGAAATGGAGGAGTGATGTTCTCGTAATTTTAGAGTCTTCATAGTAAAAGCCCACCCTCCTCCTGCGGCTCTGGAGCAACATAGGCACAGAGGCTGGCAGGAGCAGGGAGTGGGGATGACGGGGAGTTTGTGGGCTGAAGGCCTAGGCATGGACCTCTGAAGTGATATCAGTCCTCAGATTCCCATATGCCCATTAATTTCCAATAAGGGAATTTAGTATTTTAAGAACATATCTAACCAAAGGGTCCTTTTCATGGAGAATCTCTTGGGCTAGTTTCTAGGATACATTTTCAGAGATGTTCAGCAGTGTTTCAGCACTCAGCCTTAAAATTCACAAGCTATGGAACAGGGAGCCATAACGTGAAGGCAACGTGGGGTTTCAGGTCTAGAGGGAAGCAGTCCCAGAACTGTGGCTTTGTTCGTGGAGAACGTGGCTATCCTGTGCCCCAGTTAGACTAATGCGCCTACCACTGAGTCCCACTAAGTTGAGTCATCAGAATAAATGTTGACACTGCAGGGTGTAAACTTGGCAGTCTATGATGTCTGGGCTTTCAACAAACAGGAATGGGTAGTCCAAATGAAAGCAGGTCAAAACTGGGTATCTTAGAATAACTAGCCTTTTCCACTTAGCTATAAAACGAGCAGGTAACTGTCAAAAGTAGATGCACCTTAAGCCTTGGAGCACACTATAGCAAGGATTTAGTCTTTATGCAGTGTCATGTGTTACTGAGCATGCCCCAGTTTACACCAGTCACCCGGGCAATAGTCGAGATTCCCCAATAAGAGCAGCTTTGTTCTTAAGTTTATGTTGATGCACGAGGGAGTCAGTAGCTAGTGGGGACGATGATGCTGGCAGGGTGAGACATTTATGTAGCCTGAGGTAGTTTTAGTAGGTGATATGACTTTTACCCATGTAGACTTTTACCCATATGACTTTTAATGTAGTAAGACATACTCTATGAGACTTTTAGAGAACTTCGGGTTCTCTTCACTGCAGATGTCCGTGTTATGAGCTTCCACTGTGTTAATATTCTAGCCTTTCCCACATGTATCTTACTACTTAATTTTCTATCAGTCTTGGCTAAGGGCACGTGTGTTTTTTAGATGTGTGCCTGGGATAACATCTCATCAATCCAGCTGAGGTCTTCAGAAGCACATGAAAACTATACAGCAATGGCCTTGTTTGCTTTCTCCCACAAATATCTGTCTTTCCTTTGTCCGCAGGTAAAGTCAGTGATAAACCTTCTGTTTGCAGCATATACTGGAGATGTGTCTGCCCTCCGAAGGTATGCGGGCAGGGTGGATACACTGACTTCTGGTGCTTGAAGTGCATCTGGTCAAGCACTTAAGGTTAAGGTCTTAAGGTTAAAGTCTCACCAACACCTCTGATAAAAGTTACCCAAACAAGATATATCCCACCGAGACTCCCCTCTACTTCCAGTGCCTCAGCCCTGTCGAGACCTGTGAGGTAACTAGCCCACTAGCTGGCGAGTGGTTTATTGTAACCTTATCTCTGATAAGGTAGGAGCCAGGGTGTTTGGTGCAGAGCATGTTACGAGGATTAGCAAGGCCATGAGCGTTAAGTTCCCTCCCACAGAGTTGCAGCGACCTTTAAAGTGGATATGGCTCCACTGATTTCCACGCTAGAAATCCATTTGTCTCATCTATTGTAGGCGAGTGGGTTTAAAGACTGGGGATCATACTGAAACATGTAGCCTTGCTGTAGGCATCTTTGCCCTTTTAATACATTTGTGCCAGTATTTTAAGGATAGTTTAAATAAAAATGTGATGAGACTTAGTTCTGGGAGAGACCGCTCTTTCTCTTACTCCAAAGTGGCAAAGCTAAGAAGAGCAGTCACATGGCATTCACCCCCAATCTGGTAGCTCAGGAAACCTCAATGAGAGGCCCAGATTTGAACTGATGGGGTAAATGTTACCACTGAACTACGTTAATGTAATGTAGTGATTAGCTATTTATGAATTTCCAGATTTGCTCTGTCAGCCATGGACATGGAGCAGCGGGATTACGACTCCAGAACAGCCCTCCATGTCGCCGCCGCTGAGGGTAATGCACGAACCGCTTACAGCTTTACAGACTGGCGTTCTGCTCAAGACTAAAATACACTGTTTTTGTGTTTTGGGAAATATAGGTCATGTTGAAGTTGTCAAGTTTTTGCTGGAAGCTTGCAAAGTTAACCCTTTCCCCAAGGATAGGTGAGTGTCTATATTACCATTTCCCATAGTTGCTAAGTCACAATTTGAATACCCAGACTTGAGGGTCAAATGGTGCTTACATCCATGGTGTCTTACAAAGGCAACATGTGAATTTTGCTGGCTGCCTGGCCAAGCAACTCCAAGTTTGATGACCAGTCAGCAAATATGAAGAAGACAGTCCTTCGTACTTGAAAAGAGAAAATGGGAACTCTGTTCTCGGGGAACTTTTGACGACACAGGATAGACAACACAGAAAGAAGTGTGGGCAGGTTTGTCAGGAAACTGACCGCGAGTGTGCTGGAGTTGCTTCATATTTGTGGCAGTTAGTTTTAGAAGGCTTTGTGGGAGCTGGTTTTTAAATAGTCCACTGGAGGGGAGATTTGAAGGCGCTGGATGAGGGAGGGCATTCTGCCTGCAGTAGGAAGGATCACCTACAACACTCTGCTCCCCTGTGCTTCCCCTCCTGGCCCATGTGGCCCCTTTCCCGCCCAAGGCTGAGGGCAGTGCTAAGCCTGCCACGCTGTGCTCACGACTTGAGCACCCTGTCTTTGGAA
>JADRCD010078270.1:0-10359 GCA_019843815.1 Montemys delectorum | reverse complement strand
TTTTTTTTTTTTTTCATTACATAAAGTGTCAGAATTGAACACATTTGGTTAAACCACTAGTACATGCCCACCAAATAGTCTCAGGAGCTTGGTAATATTGCTACTGTCCAGATGAGGTAGCCCACAAGGAATAACAACAGGCCTTAGAATAAGGAAAAGTGACTTGTGACTAAAGGTTTTGGATATTGGTTACGCTGCAGTCCCTCAAAAGTGCTCTGATGTAATTTGGGCTATCCTCCGTCACAGTGAGTTTTTCAGTCAGTGGCTAACAGTGTGGTTAGTCCTTATCCTTAGGTAGTGCGAGGGCTGGGGGCCTAAGCAAAACCAGCAATCCTGGCCAGTGTCTGGCTGCAATGATTAACCAAGCGTGGATCTTGTCAAGAGTAGAAAATCGGGATGGTGATCCCTCAGCTTCCTAAGTGGGAAGTAGAACTCTGGTCCTGGGTGTGTTTCATGTCCTGGAGGAGAGAGCTGGTTGAAGTCTTGGTTCCAGTGTCCTTTTGACTACCTGCTTGACCCAGATGGTATCACCAGTCTCTAATGGGGGAAGCTAGTGGTAAACTTGGAGGTGGGCAGGGTCTCTGGAATAGTCCAATAAAAAGCCTTCATGGAGGACTGGAGGGCCTGTGGTGACTTGAGAGAGAGATGGTTAGAGAGGTGTTCCACCAACTGCTGGCAGGGGTGGTCTTCCAAACATAATCTCAGAGTGGATGCTACAGGACCAAAGCTAAGCAAAATGAGAGTTTTGTGAATTTCTTTTAATTTTCAACCCATTTTCTTTACCTGCCCAGAACTCTGCGATCTTCATGTACTATAAAACTTTCTAATCTATCTATCCCTAAAGTTTTCACTATTATTTGAACAGTTTTGACTATGAAAGCAGGGACATTGTCAGACCCCTATTTCTGAGGGCAGCAGGGAGGTAAATCAGGGGACTGGGTCCTGGTGGAGCCTTTTAAGCTACTATTTGAGCAGTTTCAGTCAGGTGGCTAACACTTCTACCCAGAAAAAAAAGTATCTACACAAACATGCAAGTACTTGTAGCCTTCCCTAGCAGACCGAATCTCTGTGATGCTGGTTCCCCAGAGTTCACTGGGGTGTTGCCTTTCATCTGGACCCCTTCCTGGGAAAGGGCTCACTTTGAATTCACTTGAGCATAAACCTGGAATCTGGTTGAGACATTCCATCCTGTACTAGGTTGTATAGTCTAGTTATAACATACCTTGGTGTGAACAAGTCAGAAAGTTTTGTGGACTTCAGATAAGCGGCCTGATGAAGCTCAGTTACTAGAGTGGACGAGACTAAGGTATTTTTGAGAGATAGGTTTTTAATTGCAGAAATGAAAGGGGTACAGCCAGAGCAAAGAAAGTAGTAAATTGAATGTGGCCAGCAGACTGGACTTGACCATGACAGGAGAGAGGGGAGGGGAGGGGAAATGGAAGGGAGGGAGAAGGGAGAGGGAAGGGAGAGGGAGAGGGAGGAGGAAGAGGGAAAGTGCCAAGCGAGTAGAGTACATGGCTGATATAGCAGTGTTACATAGGAATGAGAACCTTGTAGAGGGAAGCACATGAGCTGAAGAAATTTAGGGTAGAGGCAGAAGGAGAAGAGTCACTGGTATTGAGTGAGCCTGGAGGTGTGTGTGTGCTTTGGTATACTAGTAAGAACCACAGAGAGGGATTTAGTCCTTCTGACAGTGATGCAGGGTGACTCCTCTGGTAGAGCGAAACTGGTGTCAGAATTTGGGGTAGGAGAGTTTACTTTGTACCTCATACAGAGTTATGGGAAAATGATCTTTCCCTTTGATGCCCATTTCTTGGTTTTAGAACCTCCATTTCCTCACCATTGTACCAGTGTTAATCCTGAGAATCACCAGAAAAAGAAAGAAACAACAACAACAACAACAACAACAACAACAACAACAAAACCAACTCCACCATTTTGGGCCAAATTTAAAGCAAGTTTTATGGAATATTAAATACTGACCAAGAGATAGACTTTGGTCAGGAACATTCTGCAGAATTTTCCAGCTGGAAATGGCCTCAAGTCACAGTTTATAAGGACAAACCAATAGGCCACCGTACTTTCCCATGGGGCTTTGTCATTTTTCTCAAGAACTACAATTCCCAGCATTCCAGGAAGTTACCTGGTTCTTGAAAAGGTGGGGTATACAGGCTATTTTGGTCATTTCACTAGGGTCTGGGTATGTTATCACATTATCAAAAGGCCCCATGCGTCTTAGGGCCCTTGACAGGCTACCAGGTCACTCTCTTGCCTCAGAGGATTCTTTGTGATTAGGCTACACAGTGGAAGATAGCAATTCCTAGGAGAAGCCAAATAGCTATGGGGCCAGGAGCAAGATTTTTCTTTGTTTTGAATGTCCCCGTGGTGAGAAGCCCCTTTCTCTATAGATCATTCTGGGTAGTGTAAAAGCATAGGGACTGGCTGTATATATGGTGGTGTACTCTCCTTTCTTTTATCAGAGACTCTGGGTCAAACTGATCGGTTCTGTTCTCTGGGCTGAGGTACCTGGCCTGGGCTCAATTGTTTCAGTTAAAGTAATTATTCCAGCTCCCATGTACCTGGTTTTATCTTTCATTCTATGATGTGAGACCAGACAGGAACAAATAAATATACCTTGCAAACAAGTTAATGGGAGATCAAAACAAGAATATACCTTGCAGGTTAAGAGTTCTGTGTGCAGTTGAAGAACAAGCCCTTGTTTGTCCCATGTTGTTAAGTCATGGCAACCTAAGGTTCCTCTTTCTTGGTTATGATCCCATTCGCATATGCATATCGGTACCTTTGGTCTTTCCCTCCCCTTGTACCTTTCTAACAATGTATAATAGTAACCTCCCTTGCTCCTGTGAACACTTTATCTCTCCTATAAAGGGGCCTTAAAGAGGCCACCAGGGGATACTCTCTCAAATCCTGACTTAGGGTGAGACAGCTGGCTAGCAAGTCCTGGGTGCACCCCAAAATACAGCTTATTTTTAGTTGGAAAATCTTGGTTTTTGGTCTTCTCTCAATTCTCAAGTTTAAAACTCACAGTCATTGATGAGCACCTGCTGTTGCATCCAAAAAGTAATGCCATGGGACAGGTCTAAAGTGGGAGGATTATTTAGGGAGGTGGGGAGGGGACACAGAGGCTGCCTCTGGTGGAGGTAGAGGATAAAGGAGCAGCAGGGAGGAGGAATGGGTCCTTTTATCAGGGGATGTAGAGCACATGCAGGAGGACATGTGACATGAGGTGACAGTGGGAATGTGTCCAATGAGTGTCTGCTGCCACCAGGCCCCTCAGACTGGTTGTGGAGGTACCTGACTTGCTAACACCTGCAGGTAGTCATCATCAGGCAAAGAACATAACCAGGTTGATAGTGTTTGCTCTTGCAAACTAGACTTGAGGGTAGTGCAGGGGTAGGGCGTGGTTCTGGGTCATACAGGTATAGACAGTCATTGCTCTGGTGTTCCTGAGAGGAGGCATGGGGTCCTGTGAATATAAGATCTTGACTTAGAATTAATTTTTTTTTCTACAAAATGAGACTAGTAGTAGTTACCACAGCTCTTAAACAGACAGGCTGTCCTACAGGGTCTAATTATTTGGACAGGTTTGTCATAGAGCATTTACATGACTTCAAAGTTTGGGTTAGAACCCCCTTTGTAATGTTTTTTTGTTTTGTGGACAAACAGATGAAAAGGTTTTGAGATGTCTGGAAATTCTAGGAGTGCTGCTAAAGTAAGAGCTGTTTTTAAAGCCATGGATGTTGTTTGTTTTAGTCTCAGTCTAGGTTAGGGACTAAGTGCTGGTGTATAGTGGCCTTGCTATTCCCACCAACTCTGATACCTAGAGGCACTAAAACATGACTGCACCTAGGACTCTTGAACCAGTCTCTCAGTCTTCGGAGCTGGGGTCAGCAGGTACTCATCAATGACTGTGACTTTTAAACCTGAGAATTGAGAGAAGACCAAAGCCATGATTTTCCAACTAAAATAAGCTATATTTCAGGGTGCACCCAGCAATCGTGCTCTAGAACAGGCTCCTTTTGCCTCCTCTCAACTGATAGCCAAATGGGTAACCTCTAATATATAATGTTGGGCTTTCTAAGCCAACATTCTATAGCCCAAAGTCTAACTCTTGTAGCAATCCCTCAGTGGCCCTTTTATAATTTATTTTCATTTTGGAGGATAGGAGGAGGTTATTTATGAATTGGAAGAGTGTGGTCCTGGGAAACCTGTAACAGAAGAGCAGGAAATCAGCACTTAGTGGCTCATCAAACAAGGTCAGAGAATTTTTAAATCCTAGTTCAGGTAAGTTGCCTGCTACAGCTGTCCTCTGGGTTTGTCTATTTAAAATAAAAAAAATAAACCAAATACATTTTTACTTTAAGAATGAATAACCAGGACACAGGTAAAATCTTAACAAAGCAAAACAAAGCTTCAAAAATTTTAAATAACTCAATGTCTAATTATCTGGGATTCATTCATCTTCTGGGCTCCTCCAAGGAGCATGGATCATATCTCTGGCTCTACTCTCTGCAGCACACACAGCTTGTCCTCCACACTTGGGCTAGCTCTACTCCACATCTGCTGCTGTTCTTGATGGTCATCCTAAGGTACTGGCATCTCCAAGATACTGGTGTCTTCTGTTGCAACTAGGCTGTACTTTCACCAATAGCCTCTTCTGTGATTTTTTTTCAAGATCTCCAGTCCTGTCAAGCCCCACTTAAATGTTTTCCTGTATAAGAGTTGCCGAGTTCATGGTATAATTCACAGAAATCCTAAGACAGAGTCTGTGGGGGTACTGTGGAAAGAAAGTTATATGTAAAGTGATATATTTCATTTAAGTTAACATAAGGTGAAGCTGTGATTATTCTTCTTAGTACGTATTATATAGGAATTAGGATTACCATAGAAACAAACCTATGGGCGTGCCTGTGAGAGTTTCTAGAGTAATGGTGACACACTGTAAATGAGGAGATTACCATCACATGGACTGGAATCCTAGACTGAAGACATTAAAGTCCGTAGAAGTAAGCAGTGGAATTTACACCCTTCTACTTCTCTGTTTTGGAAGAACTGTCACAGTCTTCCTTTTAGCTGGGTGTGCCACGATGGACAGTACCTTCAGTGTGTACTAACATAATCTTATTCTTCCTTGAGTGGTACATGAGGCCATTGCAGGCTTGACAGCTGGCAGGGGAAAACATCCAGGGGCTAACAAGATGACAATAAATAAGAAAGGCTGCATCTTGCACCTGTATCTCTTGGACTCACTCTCTGTCAAAAATGAGAGAAAAGAAACACAGTTAAAATAGTTTTGTGATATAAGGACATTGTGTTTAATTTATGACCAGGAATGCTTATAATAGTTAGCCATGTTGTTCAAAAACAAAGCTATTATTTGAATCTGATAATTCAGTTAATTAAAATTTCCTTTTAAGGCATATACTAGTGAGGAAGACCTATTTTATTTTCCCCTCTGAATTTCCATTTGGTATATAAATTTAGCCCTGAGATTCCAATGCCAAGACCAACTTAATTCATTTGCTCAATTACAAGTTAAGAAGAAAGAACTTTCTTACTGCATTAGCTATCTACTACTTTGGGATAATGACCAGCAGAAACTATGGATTTTGTATAATGATCTGTTGCTATGGTGACTAGCTGTCCAGTCAGTGAAAAACAGTATTTCATTTTTAATGCACTGATAACAGTTGGCTGGTAGCAGATGTGAACACCAAGGTTCTTTTTCCATTGTAGTAATTGGGTCCATGAGACATACACTAAATATCCCTCTTGGATATATTAATGGGACATCAGATACAGATTGCTCCAATAATTCCAATTCACCCTAATGCAGTTTGAAATAAAAAGCAGCTGAGCCATGAGGATCTCCTGATGGATCTATGCCCCAGTGTTCACACAGATAACCATCATCAGTGAAACTAGTTACTTTTTAGGCAGATATAATTTCTGCCTGATTGGTGCACACAGAAATGAATATTTTCTTTAATTGTGAGGAAAATAAGAGAAGAAATTTTAAAAAGGCAATGACATTTATAAATCCAGAATATTTTTAAAAATCCCAACAGTGTGTGTGTGTATGTGTCTGTCTGTCTGTCTGTGTGTGTGTCTGTGTGTATCTGTGTGTGAGGGGGGTGCATGTATGCATGTGTGAATGTTGTTATGTGTATGTATGAGATAGAGATTGAGGAAATGTTCTTTATTGGTTCTATCTTCAGAAAGTGCTTTTTACTTCTATGATTGGTAAGTGTATAAACATGACTATTCAATGGTGTGGTTAAGGGGAAGGTTTTTATTATAGATATCAGAGACGAGACAGTCTAGAGCAGAGAGCAAGAAGTAGACTGAAGATGGCCAGCAGACTGGACATGACTATGAAAGAAACAGAAGAGGAGATAGGGGGAAAAAGAGGAAGAGGAGGAGGAGAAAAAGGAGGAGGGAGAGGAGGAAAAGGAGGAGAAGGAAAAAGAGGAGGAGGAGAAGAGGAGACAGACAGACAGACAGACAGACAGACAGACAGGGCCCAGCATGGTGATAAAGAATAAATAGCTGGGGTAAGGGAAGCCCATGAGCTGAAGGGAGTTCAGGAGAGGGGAGGAGGGAGAAAATCCTAGGCTGTGGACTTTGAAATGTGCAACTTGTGATACTGAGAGAGTCTAAAGGCCAGCATGAGCTTTGGTCTGAATTTTTGATTTCTTCATTGAGGGGTATTCTGCTCTGCTATTCTACAGTGGCTAAATGTCAATATTGTCTTTTGTTTTGTTTTGTTTTGTTTTGTTTTGTTTTGTTTTGTTTGAGACAAGGTTTCTCTGTGGAGCCCTTGCTGTCCTTGAACTTGTTCTGTATATAGATCAGGCTGGCCTCACAGAGCTCTGCTTGCTTCTGCCTCCCAAGTGCTAGGATTAAAGGTGTACACCACCAACATCCTTTCCTATATTCTCTTTTAAGTGTGCCTATAATTTGGGTTATTGATAGTTCTTTAAATTTTAAGATTCTTTTAATTTTATTGTCCATTAATGTACCAGAAAGGTGATGATTTCACCTAAATGAAACAAGGTTAACTTGGATGAGACGATTCAGTATTCTAGAACATGCCAGCTACACTTGAAAGTACTTACCATGAGAAGGTTCTGTGCTCTAGAACACATGCCAATTATACTGCTCAGCTACTATGGGAAGATTCATTGTTCTAAAACCCATGTCAGCCACACTTGATCATGCACATGGATGACAGATTCTACCTCAGAAGGATGGATCTGAACACTGGCCTCATGCTCCTTTTAACTGAGTTGGTTTTGACAACTTGTAATGCTTCATGGAGTGGGTGTGGGGGTTGGGGAATTTACACAGAACAACTTCCTTTGTTTTGTCACATTGGCTTTTCAACATATGTTGCCATGAGTGACACTTTGGAATTAGTCCTGGAAAAACTTGACTCCTATCACTTTCATTGAAATTAAGGTGGTATTCCATATCTGTCATCTAAGGCTAGGACTTATGTGGGCACACACATCAGTTTTATATAATTATTTTAGATTTCCTGAAATGCAATTTCTACACTGTAGACTAGGGATACACACACATGACATACACACAAATGCATATGTATCATCCTGAGTTGCTGACTTGGTCAAATTTAGTGTAGTGGCTATTCCTGGTTGTCAACTTGACTATATCTGGAATGAACTTCAATCCAAAATTGGAAGGCTCACCCGTGGCACTAATCTGGAGGCTGAGAGACACAAGTTTCCAACCTGACTCTTGACATGGAGATCTTGAGGCATAGTGACTACGAATCCAAGAAGATTAAGACAGGAAGATCTCCACGTTCAAGGTCATCCGAGATTAAAGGTTTGGTGGCACACACTTTTAATCTGGGCCACACCTTTTGCTGGAGACCTATATAAGGACATTGGAAGAAGGAAGACTCTCTCTCTCTCTCTCTCTCTCTCTCTGCTTGACCTGCTTGCCTTTTGGGACTGAACAACTAATAGATTCATTCACAGCTGCTGTTGACCATTGTTGAGAGTTGGACTACAGACTGTAAGTCATCAATACATTCCTTTACTATATGGAGACTACCATAAGTTCTGTGACGATAGAGAACCCTGACTAATACACTTCATATGGACATCAATATGTACGGATAGAACATGCCAAGTCTAAGTTGTTAATCAGAATGTTTAGCAAGCATTTCATTCGTGTTGTGAGTAGTTCTTTCTTACATTTACCTATGACTTTCTATAGGAATCCTGAAATTTGACAATTTTTAAAAATGTCTCAAAAGTGAGGTTTCTTTTACAATGCTTGTGAGTGAATAATATTCAAGATGAGAGATAAACTCTGGCCCAAGATATGTTGGAATACAGTCACCAGTTGAAGTTCCCCGGAGTGTGGGGTAGATAGTATGAAAACAGCCATCTTATCTGTACCAGCCCTGTGGGTAGACCCAATGCCATGGCCCTGGCAAAGCCTTCTCTTCTTTCCTTAGGACATTATTTGTCCATAAACATTAGCTTCTCTTAAAGATGTTTATTTCAGAAGGGTTAAACCACTTAAAAAGACTGTATACATCTATGATCCTTTTTTTTATTCCAATGTTCTTTTATCAAAGAACTGAATATCACCTTTTACAAATGAAAACTAGAAATGAGTAAGGTAATGCCATCTTGTTCTGACTCCACTTTGTATTTGCTTAGACAATGTGTGTGTGTGTGTGTGTGTGTGTGTGTGTGTGTGTAAGTGTGAGTGTGTGTGGGTGAGTGTGTGTGAGTGTGTGGGTGTGGGTGTGTGGTCATGCACATGTTGACATGGAGGATCTTTGATCTAGAGTTTTAAAATAACTTTGGATTGATTGTATTAACATAATCCTGTATTTCAGTATGCCATCACTAAAATATATAATGTCTTAAATCACATATGCTGACCTATTATCAGCTTAAATTTATTCATGTAGCCACTATTAAATTATACACACTGATCTCTGTATATCTTAGCATGTTATATATTTTAAATTCTTGCAGACAGGTTTTTTTTTTCCTGTTTGCTCACCATTTGTAAAATAAGTTGATCAAGTTTTAAGCTCAACACTTTATAGATGTGGAATCTGAATCAGAGACCACAAACCAAATACAAGTTTGACAGAGCTTCTGTATGTAGCTGAGTTCCATAGCTTCCATACTGGTTTATCTCATACCCATATACAGCTTATAACAATTATGGAATAAGTTAAGTATATGTAAGTAATAACTTATCTGATTTCTATAATTTTGACCTTTGAATCATTGTCAGTTTGAAAGAAAAGCATTGGCAATCTATGTGTGTAAATATTTCTGTTCTAGATAATAGTTTTGTCACCTCTGTGCCTTTTGCACTTCATTATGGAGCAGTGGAGAGAAAGAAGAAAAATGATTATATTACTTAAATATCTCAAAGAGAACAGAGAACACTCAAGCTATGTCCCTTAGCAACTAAACTCCTTCTCTTGAACTCTGTAAAGGAAGTCCTGAAGAGTAATCCTGCCCTTGGGTCCCCTCACCACTATGGCTGTTGCAGTCTTTGGTAGCATGTTTCTTTCAGCTCTGCACTGTCACTTTACTTAGAGTAAAGCTTCCTTGCTTTTTTCAGTTCGTGGGATCCTTATTTTAATTATTTGAATAAGAGGCCATGAACCTGAAAGCATCCATGTGGACCCCAAGTACCAGGGACGATTAGCTCCATTATTAATATTGCTTTAATTGCTAGCTTTAATTAATTTGGCCATGATGATTTGGGTCAGTGGTCTTTCTCCTCCCATCTTTTGGATTAACAATTACCATTTTTACCTCATACTCTTCTCCAAAATAAGATGCTCATATTGATGCTTCTGGTGTGGTGTTTGTCTTTCTCCACTGAGTATGTTTCTGTGAATTGAGGGAAATGAAGATTTCACATTCCTGGCTTGGTTGTCCAGAGGGTAACTCGTTGCTCCCTAGGTAGCACTGGTCATTATTTTATTTTCCAGAAATGTATCCCTTCTGGTATGTATAAGATACAGTGAGGAGTTGGCATGCCAGGCACTGTCTGTCCTTACTCTAGTCTTGAGGGCACTTCCCTGCATCTTACTCTGGCTTTGAGTGCTAAGTAGAAGACCTTTGCAATTCTATTTGTAGGATTCTGCAAGACTAAACTTACACTGACTGGTTGGGTTAAGGATTTAACTGAACATTAAGACAATTGTATAGCAAGCACAAGTTTCAAAGTCTGATCCCTAGCACCAACAGTAAGTAATAAATAATAACGATTGCTTTAGCCAATGTACTGGCTGGTTTTGTGTGTCAACTTGACACAGGCTGGAGT
>JADRCD010078256.1:0-10236 GCA_019843815.1 Montemys delectorum | reverse complement strand
TGCTACATAATTTTGTTAAGACCAGAGAGAAATTCTCTAGAAAAGATCAGGGAGAAATCATCTTCCCATACTCATATTTCATGAATTCTAAATGACAACTATATATTTGGTTCATAATCACAAATATAGGACTACATTGCAAGATCTATCTTTATTTACATTTCAATTATTACCCTTTCCTAGTTTCCCCCATTCCCCTATTCCATCCCCCTACCCCTGCATCTATGAGGATGTTCCCCAAACCACCCAACCACTCCTGCCTCTCCACACTGGCATTCCCCTACACTGGGGTATCGAGCCTTCACAGGACTAGTCAGAATGGCTACGATGAACAACTCAGGTGACAGCAGATGCTGGCAAGGATGTGGAGAAAGAGGAACACTTCTTCATTGCTGGTGGGAGTGCAACCTAATAAAACCACTTTGGAAATCAGTGTGTCAGTTCCCGCCACCGACCAGGGTTTCTTGCGGGGACCCCATGTTTCTTGGGAATATGAGTTCTGGCCAGGTATGCACGGGATTCAGTAGTGACAGACAGACACAACACAAGTATAGGATCTGAATGCATTTCTCAAAAACGGCATGAGACTTTTACAGTCATTGTAAAAGAGAAATGAAAAAGCTGGCAGCTCAGCAGTCAAGGTACATCTGAGGCTACCTGAAACATACTGGGTCTAAAAACAGCAGCCATCTCCTCTGGACTGGTGGAGCACCTCCAGGCTCCGAGCACACTCGGGCCGCATGGGCCCAGCGGGAGTCCCAGGGGGCTACAGGTGTGCCAGCCAGGAGGACAGAGGCTCGAATCTCAAATGCTGACTCTAGAATGCTGAATGCAGACTGCAGCACTCTCTCTCTCTCTCTCTCTCTCTCTCTCTCTCTCTCTCTCTCTCTCTCTCTCTCTCTCACACACACACACACACACACACACACACACACACACACACACACACACACATAGCTCAAGGTCCGACCCATCCTAGGTAAAACGCCCACTATGCTAATCTTCTGGGCTAGTAGAGATGTGTCTCTTGCTAATTCCTAGGAGTGGTTCAGCTGCAGTACTTGACTGAGAATGAGGATTCTACTAGACCTTGCTCTGAGATAAGTCTCCCATTTTGTAAGCTTCAATGCCCTATTCCCTTCCTTATTTCCTTAACAATGCCAGAGGCAATTAGTCTGGGTGGGTAAATTCCAAGCCAGGGTTTGGCTAAGATGTTGGAACATTTGTAAAGGTCAGAGAGCAATGTCCAATTTTGTCTGTTAATAAATCATATCTTGGTGGGCACCTAGCATGTGAGTTTGCAAGGACATATTTGGGCTACCTCTGAGTTAGGAGTGCCAGGAGACGATGCAGGAGCAGGAGACTGACTTCCTTGAAGTTTTCGCCTCAAATACTGCTGTCACGAAAAGTCCGTGTGGCAAATTCCTGAGAAAATTGGAAATAGTTCTACCTGAAGACCCAGTTATACTGCTCCTGGACATATACCCAAAAGATGCTCCATCATATAACAAGGACACATGCTCCATTATGTTCATAGCCATGTTATAATTGCCAGAAGCTGGAATGAACCCAGGTGTTTTTCAACAGAGGAATGGATACAGAAAATGTGGTACATTTACACGATGGAGTATTACTCTGTTATTATTTACTCTATTATTTAAAACAATGACTTCATGAACTTCTTAGGCAAATGGAAATATATCTCCTTTTTATAATGACTATCAATGTTTTCTTAATGATATTGTCTATCAATAGCATGTCTACTACAGTTGTGTACATTGTCTCCTATAATCTTCCACAATGTTCCCAACTACCTGTAACAATAGCTCCAAAGGATCAGTTGCACTGTTCTGGACTTCAAAATACCTTAAATGGCATGTGTACATAACAACACACACACACACACACACACACACACACAGAGTGGAATTTTTATAATATTTTAAAATATAAAAGAATATACAAGATAATACACTGGTTTTCTACTTTTCAATGTGCTCTTAAGGTGTCAAAGTTATAGGAACATACATGGGAAGTTTGGGAAATATGAAGGGATTACTCTGCTCATGTATATCACATGAGAACCTTCACCTTTAAGTG
Source organism: Montemys delectorum (assembly GCA_019843815.1). NCBI lineage: Eukaryota > Metazoa > Chordata > Mammalia > Rodentia > Muridae > Montemys > Montemys delectorum. Next base: position 8,136 of record JADRCD010078256.1, on the reverse strand, counting down.
CACCATAAAAAACACAGTTAAAGGCCAGGCAGTGGTGGTGCACGCCTTTAATCTCAGCACTTGGGAAGCAGAGGCAAGCGGATTTCTGAGTTTGAGGCCAGCCTGGTCTACAGAATGAGTTCCAGGACAGCTAGGGCTATACAGAGAAACTTTGTCTCAAATACACACACACACACACACAGTTAAAAACTTGATAAGGGGAAGTGAGCCTCAGGGGATTCCCAGGTCCAGGCCAGTGTAGCATCTCAATTCTCAGTGGCCTTATCATTCACAGGTACCTCTAGCCTGCACAAATAATTGACAAATGTCACCCAAAGGATTCTTTTGGGAGGGTTTTTGTTTGCTTGTTTTGCATAAAAGTTTGTATAAGAACTTCAAAGGAAGGTATACTCTAGCAGTGGACCCCAGGTGCCTGGCCTTCAGTGCCCAACTCACAACTGCCCTGTCAGGGTCCTTTGCCATGTAATGCCAAGGTATCCTGCTCTGGAAGGTGAGATATTTCAGGAGGGAAGAGGCTTCTAAAGGCTTTGCCACAAGCTTGCCTATGGGCTTCAGCTTAGGAGGTAACCACTGATTCCCATCACCTACTCCATGCAACCTTTTCTATACCCCTTGGTGTATGGTCATTTTTTTTTGCTCCTGCCCCATACCTCCTGCTCAGATGAGCAGTTTTTGAGGACTGCACTCATGCCATTTCCTAGCACCCTCTTGGTCAAAAAGTGAGTCCTAGGGATTTCACTTCTTCCTGCCTAAGTAGGCTGGAAGGTCGAAAACAGACATCCCAGGATCCAAAATAGCTGCAGGAAGTTGTCTTTGCCTTCCCTCCCCATTCCCCTCACAATGTTACTGTGCTCTCTGTGCACCTCTGCTGAAGTTCTGTTCAGGGTGCCAGGGTGTTAGTCAGTTTCCACAGCAGCTTTCTGGACTAACAGTATCTTGGTAGCTGTCTTAGTCAGAGTTCTCTAGAGTCACAGAACTTATGGTAGTCTCTATGTAGTAAAGGAATTTATTGATGACTTACAGTTTGTAGTCTAACTCCCAACAATCAACTACCAACAACGGTAGGCAGTAGCTGTGAATGGAAGTCCAAGGATCTAGCAGTTGCTCAGTTCCACAAGGCAAGCAGGAGAAGCAGAGAGAGCCTTTCTTTTTTTAATGTCTTTATACAGGTCTCCAGCAAAAAGTGTGGCCCAGGTTAAAGGTGTGTGCCACCACACCTTTAATCCCAGATGATCTTGAATTCATAGAGCTTTCTATGTTAATCCTATGGGATTCATAGCCACTATTTTTCAAGGTCTCCATGCCAAGATTCAGGTCAGAAACTTGTATCTCTCAGCCTCCAGATTAGGGCCACAGATGAGCCTTCTAATTCTGGATTATAGTTCATTTCAGACATAGTCAAGTTGACAACCAGGAATAGCCACTACAATCCACCCTTTGTCAACTTGACACAAATAATATCTCATGTCTACATGAAACAATAACAAAATCATGAGTATACCTAACATGATATAACTATTTTTCATACAATTGCAAATGCATTTATAAATGTACAAAGTCCCTTGGGAACATTCTTTAGTGTCTCAACTTAAATACCAATTGATGTTAAAGAAATTGGAAGAAAAATGTATTTTTAACAAAGTAAGACAGAAGCATTCATATTACTTATAATTTTCGTTTCTGTAACTGATTACATGGCCTTAGTTGGTATTTATAACTACCTTCTTCTATTACCCATTCTGTATTTCCTTCCCCCTGAGCAAGCATCTCAGCAGGTCTTGGCTCTTTTCCTGGAGGATTGACTCATATCTTTATTTTTGATGGGTCTGCATCCTTTGTCATTTTGCTTGGATTAGGTTGGTGTAATTTCCCATTGACTTTAATCACAGGACAGGGAAGTACTAAGAGACAACCTAAGGGATCTCCCGCACTTCAGACATAATCTTGTTTACCTCTATTGTGAAGAGGCAATCTGATTTCTCTATGGTAATCTGGATTTATTACTCCTCTTAATACTGTTATTTTCTTTTTAGCCTGTTGGATTAAGGGCATTAGAAGCCCAAAATTACCAGGGGGAAGTCTGAGCTTCTAGTTCAATGGAATGTTTGTTGTGGCTCCTGGTAGGAGAACCCCATTTCTGGTACCAATTTGTCTTAGTCAGGGTTTATATTCCTGCACAAACATCATGACCACGAAGCAAGTTGGGGAGGAAAGGATTTATTTGGCTTACTTCCACATTGCTGTTTATCACAAGGAAGTCAGGACTGGAACTCAAGCAGGTCAGGAAGCAGGAGCTGATGCAGAGGCCATGGAGGGATGTTCCTGACTGGCTTGCTTCTCCTGGCTTGCTCAGCCTGCTCTCTTATAGAACCCAAGACTTCCAGCCCAGGAATGGCACTACCCCTTTGATCACTAATTGAGAAAATGCCCCACAGCTGGATCTCATGGAGGCATTTCCCCAGCTGAAGCTCATTTCTCTGTGATAACTCCAGCCTGTGTCAAGTTGACACACAAAACTAGCCAGTACAATTGGCCCCTTGTCAACTTGACACACAAACACATCACTATTAAGCCTCAACCCTTATGTTCTTATTCATCCCCAAGATCTAAAGTCCCACAGTCTTTACATATTAAAGTTCAATCAATTTTAAATGTCCAATATATTTTAAAATTCAAAGTCTCTTAACTGTGGGTTCTACTAAAATATATTCTTCCTTTAAGAGGGAAAAATATCAGGGCACAGTCACAATCAAAAGCAAAACCAACTGGAATCCAACTCACGATCTTCTGTGCTCCTCCAAGGGCCCAGAAAACAAGATGTGTGCTACAAAGGGCTGAGAAACACTTAAAGAAATGTTCAACATCCTTAGTCATTAGGGAAATGCAAATCAAAACTACTCTGAGATTCCACCTCACACCAGTCAGAATGGCTAAGATCAAAAACTGAGGTAACAGCAGATGTTGGTGAGGTTGTGAAGAAAAAGGAACACTCCTTCTTTGCTGGTAGGATTGCAAGCTGGTACAACCCCTCTGGAATCAGACTGGCAGTTCCTCAGAAAATTGGACATAGTATTACCTGAGAACCCAGCTATACCACCCCTGGGCATATATCCAGAAGATGTTCCAACATGTAATAAGGACACATGCACCACTATGTTTATAGCAGTCTTATTTATAATAGCCAGAAACTGGAAACAGCCCAGATGTCCCTCAACAGAGGAATGGATACAGAAAATGTGGTACATTTACACAATGGAGTAGTATTCAGTGATTAAAAACAATGAATTTATGAAATTCTTAGGGAAATAGATGGATCTGGAGAATATCATCCTGAGAGAGGTAACCCACTCACAAAAGAACACACATGGTATGCACTCACTAATAAGTGGATATTAGCCCAGAAGCTCAGAATACCCAAGATACAATTCACAAACCACATGAAACTCAAGAATAAGGAAGACCAAAGTGTGGATACTTCTATCCTTCTTAGAAGGGGGAATAAAATACCCATGGAAGGAGTTACAAAATGTGGATCAGAGACTGAAGGAATGACCATCCAGATGCTGCCCCACCTAGAGATCCATCTCATATACAGTCACCAAACCCAGACACTATTGTGGATGCCAACAAGTGCTTGCTCACAGACACCTGTTATAGCTGTCTCCTAAGACCTTCTACCAGTGCCTGACAAATACGGAGGTGGATGCTCACAACCAACCATTGGACTGAGCACAGGATCCCCAATGGAGGAGCTAGAGAAAGGACCCAAGGATCTGTAGGGGTTTGCAACCCCATAGGAGGATCAACAATGTGAACTAACCAGTACCCCCAGAGCTCCCAGGCACTAAACCACCAACCAAAGAGTACACATGGCAGGACTCATGGCTCCAGCTGCATATGTAGCAGAGGATAGCCTTGTCAGTCATCAATGGGAGGAAAGGCCCTTGGTCCTGTGAAGGCTCTATGCTCCAGTATAGGGGAATACCAGAGTGGGTTGGTGAGCAGTGGGAGGGGAAGGAGATGGTGGGTTTTCGGAGGAGAAACCAAGAAAGGAGATAACATTTGAAATGTAAATAATTAAAATATCTAATAAAAAATAATGAATCAAAATAACAAATGACCAGCTCAAAGCAGTTGGCTAGGTACCTATACAGAGAGTTATAAAAATAAGAAAAATAACATCCTTAGCTACTAGGGAAATTCTAATCAAAAGAATTTTGATAATTCATTTTACCTCAATTAGTTTGGCAAAAATTGAATGACAAATGTAGTAGTAAAAACCTGTTCAAGCCATGGAGTCCCCAGGAGTGGAGGAATAGTGCAAGGAAGGGCTCCTTTAGCTAGACTGTTAGAGTAGGCCGGGAAAGATAATGATACTCACTTGTGTTCTAGCCCAGTAATACAGATTCATCCCTATCAATAAGAAGCCATTATTTACACAATGAGTCACACTCATACGCTGTGCATAGTTTTCATTTGGTTATTTGCACTAACATGCATCATGGCTACAGTGCCCCCAGAAAATAGAATCACTGACTTAACTCATCCTTGTGCTTTTGAAAACAGAGCCCTTCTCTTCTGACAGCTTCACTCAGTGTTTGTGGGGGAGGAATTTCTAAGGTATTATATTTCTTAATGGTACTGTGTTCTCAGATAGGAATATTCAGTGGGTAGACCCAATGCACTATTATTAGGGGGAAATCATACCATAGGTATATTCAGTGATTCTTGGAGGATAAAAAAAAAATACAGAAAGTCAAATTTCAGATTCAGACAGAAAACTTGATTTCTGTATTGACATGAAGTTGATCCTCTGGAAATCAATGCAACAGAACCATTAGTTTCATCTGAAAGAGACACAAACTTTTAAGGATGAGGCATGTACATAGCAGTGGTTGCAGATATGCAACTGTTGAAAAAAAAGGAATATTATGTGACTCATGGAGACCCAGGAAAGCAAAACTAAGACTGATAGTCTCCAGTTCCAAAGAACATACTATCTACTATTGGTCAACATAGTTGGTCAGGCCTGGCATGGGCCTGTTTTTGCCACTTACCCTTTCATCAACTAAGGCATCATATGGTGTAACATGCAACATGTTTGTATCATCCTAAATGTCTTTCCCATGAGTAGGTTCTTGGGTCACATTTGTGGCTGAATTCACTAAGGCTTTCATGTCTTGGGACTGGATCTCTGTAGTCTTGGATGAAATCATACTGCCTGTGGCTGGAGAAGATCCTTAAAAAATATTTTTTATTTATAATGAATGCAGGAACTCAGATTCAAAGCCTGTTGGGTATGAAATATTGGGCAATTCCAGAGGGGAGTGAAAAGTCATTTCAGAAGGAACTTGGGGTGATTCAAGTAATAATTTCAGTCACCAATAAAATTCTAAACAAACATGCACACACACACATGCATATGTGTGCTGCACACCACAGAGTTCACCTTACCATGTTCACAGAGAGGCAGATATTTTGCTAATATGCACTTCTCTTGGATTTCTATCTCTTGGTTTCTGCAGATTCCAATTCTTGCGTGCTCTTACAGAAGCAGTGAATGCTTAGTCAGGATGGACTACCATTTAAATGGTAATGGAAATGTGGTGATTGTTGGATTTTTCCCTGCTTATACTGCCTACCCACTCAACAAAACAACTGATTGGAGGATGACTAAGTTTACCAGTGAGTTTATGATTGAGTAAGTCTTTTATCCATTTATTCTGTTTCAATGTTTGGCATTCCTATGCCCTAGAAAAGTACAGATTCAAACATGATTATTCTAACACTTCACCACTTTAAGACATTTCCTCTCTTCCATTCCTACATCTCTCTGCAGTGCTGTCTTCTTGGTGATTCATCTGGTACTTTCAAAGGAAAAGAAATAATTTGGGAGTTTTCTCCATATCCCCATATTCGAAATTTCCCCCATATTATCTGCCATGCCTATAACTCCTCAGAGTTTGAATGTTTTCAATGTTAGCTCTGCAGGAGAAAGATTATCTACTAAAAGGTCAATAGAGTATTTGAGGGGTTCTGGAAATCTAGCTGTGCTCCTATGAAAAGGAGTAATGCCACTGAGTTTAGTCTCCAGTAATTTCCTTGTATGACCCTGGAGTGACAAATAATGTCTGTGTGTGCTGATAACGATTTGGGAGCAGGAAGGTCCAAATTAGAAATTGAGACTTACTTTCTGCTTTGGAAATAACTTCATCTGTCTCAGATGATTTATCTCACTTTTAATATCTGTATTCTTTGATAGCTTACCATGCTTACCTGTTTGCTGCATATATGTCCAGTGTTTATTTGCCCATTGTCATGAACATGTTTCTATCTTACACATTGATTGTGCTGGGGCCTCTGAAAAATGTTTCTAGGCATTTTCAAAGATACAAGATCAACACACAAGTCAGATACGTCAGCTTGAGTTTCTTAGATCCTGATAATGAGAAACAATCATGCATGTTAGTGTTTAGAGGAAGATGGTTGTATTTTATCACAGGTAGACATGCCAATTGCTGTAGGTAACCGCACAATAAGTATCTGAAAATGAGAATTATAGCTTACACTCAAGTCTGAATTCAACAATGAAATATGGATTAATCCCATGAATTAATCTGCGTTAATCAGGTGGTAGACATATTTTATCTATTTTGAATCTATCAAATATTTATTTACTGTCTTCTTAATTTTGAAAGCAAGTAAAATTAAAATAGAAAAGTAAAACAAAATTGAAATAGAAAATAAGGCCTCTGTGGCTTGTTTAATATATATAAGAAGAGAGTGCTGTGTAAGTGTAATTTAGTATCTTATGAAGTTAGAAATAAAACTAAAACGAATTTACAATTATAAAAGCTATAAAGAATAACATCTGATTTAGGCAACATATTTTTAGATTATACTTTTTAATAGAGGGTGGGGCACATGCAAGCATATACTTTTCAAGGCTCACATTTGCTTTAATACATTTAATAAAAAATTTTACAAAGATGTAAGAGACTTTAATTTGAAAGAGGAATTGTTCTGTCTTTCTTCACTTAAATTTCATGTGTTATAGATACAGAACTATACTTAACTGCCATAACTACAAAAGAACAAAAGCAGTGCAACTAGATTTTCAATGATGTATTTTTGTGTAGTCTAGTTTCCTAATTGAATTTAACTTTCTTGCTGTCAAAATTAAGAAGACAGTAAATGAATACTTCATAGGTTCAAAATATACAGACTGTATCTACCACCTGATTAAAGCAGATTAATTCATGTGCACATGATAAAATCTTTTAAGCATGGTAGTTAATGTTCCTGAGAAGCAATAATGAAAGACAGTTCCTCTCACTGTGTATTGGAGTACATTTCCTTCACACTAAATTAAAAACAGAGCTGGTTTAGCATGGATTTAGTGTGTCCAAGTTGCATTTTACCAGTTATATATGCGTTTGTATATTAATAATTTGAAAAGATTTATGTATTAGAAAAAACAAAACTCAAATTTTAAGTGTTTTTCTACTTTTCTGTGGATATTTTCCAGTTTTCAATCTTTTTCTAAGGGCATAATTATCTGTTTATTGACTACTTGAAAACCTCTTACAGCATAATGTTTACTTAAATAGCTCTGTTATTTTATGCTGAAGGTATGACATTTCACAAATATTTAGTCGTACAGATATATTTATCAGTTCTCAAACTCTGTTTTTCAGATATGGCACATCTTTCCTGTTTTGTTCAAAAACTATTTACACCAGTTTCTTTAAGTTTTATATTGATAGAGCTACACTTCATATTTATACACATTCATTTATCATCATGAAGTCAGTATCTATTTGTGGGATAGAAGATGATAATTCATTGAAATGTACAATGATTAAATTACATATAACATAACCTCTTTTTCAACTATACTCATGTTAATTGTACAGCTTACTAAAAACCATATCCTCTGAAAACCAAGTATCTTGATGGTGCATGCCTTTAATTTGAGCATTTGTGAGGCACAGACAGGTGGATCTATGTTTACAAGGCAAGTATGATCTACACAGAAATTCTGGAACACTCAAATAAATATATTGAGTACTTATTTAGAAATACATTTTTAGGGGGAACAGAATATCCATGGAAGGAGTTTGCAGAGACTAACTA
>JADRCD010078247.1:412-13880 GCA_019843815.1 Montemys delectorum | reverse complement strand
ACATTGTGTATTCTGATCTTCTGGGCTAATATCCACTTATCAGAGAGTGCATACCATATGTGTTCTTTTGTGATTGGGTTACCTCACTCAGGATTATATTCTCCAGGTCCATCCATTTGTCTAAGAATTTCATAAATTCATTGTTTTTAATAGCTGAGTAGTACTCCATTGTGTAGATGTACCACACTTTCTGTATCCATTCCTCTGTTGAGGGACATCTGGGTTGTTTCCAGTTTCTGGATATTATAAACAAGGCCACTATGAACATAGTGAAGCCTGTATGCCTGTGTCCTTATTACATGTTGAAACATCTTCTGGGTATATGCCCAGGAGTGGTATAGCTGGGTCCTCTGGTAGTACTATGTCCAATTACAGGAGGAACCCCTAAAATGATTTCCAGAATGGTTGTACCAGCTTGCAATTCCAACAGCAATGAAGGAGTGTTCCTCTTTCTCCACAACCTCTCCAGCATCTGCTGTCACCTGAGTTTTTTTATCCTAGGCATTCTGAATGGTGTGAGGTGGAATCTCAGGGTTGTTTTGATTTGATGACTCAGGATGTTGAACATTTCTTTAGGTGCTTCTCAGCCATTTGGTATTTGCCAGTTGAGAATTTTTTGTTTAGCTCTGTACCCCATTTTTAACAGGGCTATTTGGTTCTCTGGAGTCTAACTTCTTGAGTTCTTTGTATATATTGGATATTAGCTCTCTATCAGATATAGGATTGGTAAAGTTCTTTTCCCAATCTGTTGGTTGCCATTTTGTCCTATTGACAGTGTCCTTTGTCTTACAAAAGCTTTGTAATATTATGAGTTCCCATTTGTCAATTCTTTATCTTAGAGCATAAGCTATTAGTGTTCTGTTCAGGAAAATTTCCCCTATGCCCATGTGCTCTAGGCTCTTCCCCACTTTCTTTTCTATTAGTTTCAGTGTATCTGGTTTTATATGGATGTCCTTGATCCACTTGGACTTGAGCTTTGTACAAGGAGATAGGAATCCATCAATTTGCATTCTTCTACATGCTAATTGCCAGTTGAGCCAGCACTATTTGTTGAAAATCCTATCTTTTTTCCACTAGAATGTTTTAGCTCTTTTGTCAAAGATCAAGTGACCATAGGTGTACCAATACCATGCAGTTTTTATCACAATTGCTCTGTAGTACAGCTTAAGGTCCAGGATGGTGATTCCACCAGAGGTTCTTTTATTGTTGAGAATAGTTTTCGATATCCTAGGATTTTTTGTTGTTGTTGTTGCTGTTATTCCAGATGAATTTTCAAATTGTTCTTTCTAAGTCTGTGAAGAATTGAGTTGGAATTTTGATGGAGATTGCATTCAATCTGTAGATTGCTTTCGGCAAGATGGCTATTTTTACTATATTAATCTTGGCAATCCATGAGCATGGGAGATCTTTCCATCTTCTGAGATCTTCTTCGATTTCCTTCTTCAGAGACTTGAAGTTCTTGTTAAACAGAACTTTTACTTGCTTAGTTAGAGTCACACCAAGATATTTTATATGATCTGTGACTATTGTGAAGGGTGTTGTTTCCCTAATTTCTTTCTCAGCCTGTTTATCCTTTGTGTAGAGGAAGGCCTCTGATTTGCTTGAGTTAATTTTATATCCACCCACTTTGCTGAAGTTGTTTATCAGGTTTAGGAGCTCTCTGGTGGAATTTTTGGGGTCATTTAAGTATACTATCAAATCATCAGCAAATAGTGATAATTTGACTTCTTCCTTTCCAATTTGTACCCTTTTGATCTCCTTTTATTGTCTAATTGCACTGGCTAGGACTTCAAGTACAATATTAAATAGGAAAGGAGAGAGTGGGCAGCCTTGTCTAGCCCCTGATTTTAGTGGGATTGCTTCAGATTTCTCTCCATTTAGTTTGATGTTGGCTACTGGTTTGCTGTATATTGCTTTTACTATTTTTAAGTATGGGCCTTGAATTCCTGATCTTTCTAAGACTTTTATCATGAAGGGATGTTGGATTTTGTCAAATGCTTTCTCAGCATCTAATGAGATGATCATATGTTTTTTTTTTCCTTTGAATTTGTTTAAGTAGTGAATTACATTGATGGCTTTCCATATATTGAACCATCCCTGCATCCCTGGGATGAAGCTTACTTGGTCATGATGGATGATCATTTTGATGTGTTCTTGGATTTGGTTTGCAAGAATTTAATTGAGCATTTTTGCATTGATACTCATAAGGAATATTGGTCTGAAGTTTTCTTTCTTCATTAAGTCATTGTGTGGTTTAGGTATCAGAGTAATTGTGGCTTTATGGAACAAATTGAGTAGAGTATCTTCTGTTTCCATTTTGTGGAATATTCCACAAATATTCCAGTTTGAGGAGTATTGGTATTAGGTCTTCTTTGAAGGTCTGATAAAACTCTGCACTAAACCCATCTGGTCCTGGGCTTTTTTTTTTTTTTTTTTTTTTTTGGTTGGGAGACTATTAATGACTGTTTCTATTTTATTAGCAGGTATGGGACTGTTTAGATCGTTGATCTGATCCTGATTTAACTTTGGTACCATATCATCCAGGTTTTCCAGTTTTGTTGAGTATAGGCTTTTGTAGTAGGATCTCATGAGTTTTTGGATTTCCTCAGTGTCTATTGTTATGTTTCCCTTTTCATTTCTGTTCTTGTTAATTAGGATACTGTCTCTGTGCCCTCTAGTCTGGCAAAGGGTTTATCTATTTTGTTGATTTTTCCCAAAGAGCTAGTTCCTGGTTTTGTTGATTCTTTGTATAGTTTTTATTTCTTTTTGGTTGATTTCAGCCCTGACTTTGATTATTTCCTGCCTTTGACTCCTTTTAGGTGAATTTGCTTCTTTTTGTTCTATGGATTTCAGATTTTCTGTCAAATTGCTGGTGTATGCTTTCTCCAGTTTTTTTTTTCTTTTGGAGGCACTTAAAGCTATGTTCTTAGGATTGCTTTCATTGTGTCTCATAAGTTTGGATATGTTGTGGCTTCATTTTCATTAAACTGTAGAAAGTCTTTAATTTCTTTCTTTGTTTCTTCCTTGACCAAGTTATCAATGAGTAGAGTGTTGTTAAGCTTCCATGTGTATGTGAGCCTTCTATTGCTTATGTTGTTATTGTGGAGCAGCCTTAGTCCATGGTGATCTGATAGGATGCAAGGAATTATTTCAATCTTCTTGTATCTGTGGAGGCCTAATTTGTGACCAATTATATGGTCAATTTTGGAGAAGGTACCATGAGTTGCTGAGAAGAAGGGATATTCTTTTGTTTTAGGATAAAAAGTTCTATAGATATCTATTATATCCATCTGTTTCATAACTTCTGTTAGTCTCACTTTGCCTTTGTTTAGTTTCTGTTTCCATGATCTGTCCATTGCAGAGAGTGGGGTGTTGAAATCTCCCACTATTATTGTGTGCAGTGCAATGTGTGCTTTGAGCTTTAGTAAAGTTTCTTTTATGAATATAGATGCCCTTGCATTTGGAGCATAGATGTTCAGAATTGAGAGTTCATCTTGGTAGATCATACCTTTGATGAATATGAAGTGTCCCTCATTATCTTTTTTGATCACTTTAGGGTGAAAGTTGATTTTATTTCTTATTAGAATGGCTACTCCAGCTTTTTTCTTGGGACCATTAGCTTGGAAAATTGTTTTCCAGTCTTTTATTCCGAGGTAGTGTCTGTCTTTGTCATTGAGGTGGGTTTTCTGTATGCAACAAAATGTTGGGTCCTGTTTACATACCCAGTCTGATAGTCTATGTCTTTTTATTGGGGAATTGAGTCCAGTTGATATTAATAGATATTAAGGAAAAGTCATTGTTGCTTCCTGTATTTTTTGTTGTTAGAGTTGGAATTCTATTCATGTGGCTCTCTTCTTTTAGTTTTGTTGGAAGACTACTTTCTTGCTTTTTCTAGGATGTAGTTTTCCTCCTTGTGTTGGAGTTTTCCATTTATTTTCCTTTGAAGGGCTAGAGTGTGGAAATGTATTGTATAAATTTGGTTTTGTCATGGAGTACTTTGGTTTCTCCATCTATGGTAATTGAAAGTTTTGCTGGGTATAGTAGCCTGGGCTGGCATTTGTGTTCTTGTAGGGTCTGTATGAAATCAACCCAGGATCTTCTGGCTTTCATAGTCTCTGGTGAGAAGTCTGGTGTCATTCTGATAGGTCTGACTTTTATGTTACTTGACCTTTTTCCCTCACTGATCTTAATATTCTTTCTTTGTTTTGTGCATTTGGTGTTTTGACTATTATGTAGTGGGAGGAATTTCTTTTCTGGTCCAGGCTTCTTGTATGTTCATGGGCATCTCTTTCTTTAGGTTAGGGAAGTTTTCTTCTATAATTTTGTTGAAGATCTTTACTGGCCCTTTAAGTTGGAAGTCTTCATTCTCTTCTATACCTATTATCCTTAGGTTTGGTCTTCTCATTCATCCTTCATTTCCTGGATCTTTTGGGTTAGGAAGCTATTGCCTTTTGCGTTTTCTTTGATGGTTGTGTCAATGTTTTCTATGGTATCTTCTGCACCTGAGATTCTCTCTTCTATGTCTTGTATTCTGTTGGTGATGCTTGCATCAATGGTTATTGACTTCTTTCCTAGGATTTCTATCTCCAGAATTGTCTCTCTTTGTGATTTCATTACTGTTTCTACTTCCATTTTTAGGTCCTGGATGGTTTTTTTCAACTCCTTCACCTGGTTGGTTGTACTTTCCTGTAATTCTTTAAGGGATTTTTATGTTTCGTTTTGAAGAGCTTGTACCTGTTTACCTGTGTTCTCCTGTATTTCTTTAAAGGAGTTATTCATGTCCTTCTTAAATTCCTCTATCACCATCATTAGATATGATTTTTTATCTTAATCTTGCTTTTCCAGTGTTTTGGGGATATCCAAGACTTGCTGTGGTGGGAGTACTAGGTTCTGATGAAGCCCAGAAGTCTTAGTTTCTCTTGGTAAGATTCTTGCATTTGCCTTTCACCACCTTTTGATCTCTGGTATTAGATGTTCTTGCTGTCTCTGGCTGGAGCTTCTCCTATGGGTCTGTAAGCCTATGTCAGCAATTCTCAGAGATCAGCTCTCCTCTTGTAAGACCTGTGAGCAGAGATCTGTAGATCACTTGTTCCTCATAGTCCCTGGGTCAGAGCACACCATGGAGACAAGCTCTCCACTTGCAGTGAAAGGGCAGAGATGGCTGTGGATCCACTGTCCCACCTATGTGTAGATGGAGGTAGAAGGATCATGTCCCAGCTGCCCTGCCACTTCTGAAGCCTGTGCCTCTCTGCTGGTCCTGCCTTAGAAAGTCACTGGAGATAAAATGGCAGTCTAACCTCTGCACATAACATATTCATCAATTGTTGCTGGCACAGTGTCTTTAATTCTCTACATTCAATTGACCACTGATTTATACTCATTTTGTTGATCATCTATATCACAAATTCAGTAAGCAGATGCTGTAATGTGAAATCCATCTTATCACACACAAAGTTGTATCTGTGGAGATTTAGTCATTAGCTGATGGCATTGAGGGGTAAGTGGATCATGAAGTTGTTACCTTATAAATCAATTTATAATTGAAGGGGCTATTAGGGGATGGATCAGAGGTGAGGAAAGTAGGTGATGGCGGACATGTCTGTCTCATCAAAAATATTTTCTGTGTTACTTAGATCCCATGGGGTGAGCAGTTTTCCCCACATACTACCATTACATCCTTCCCCACTACAGTTTCAGAGGGATGATGCCAAGTGGACATAGATCCATGAGTTATTCCTATAGTTAATAAGCTTTGTTTGCGAGTATTTAGTACTAGCCACAAAACGGTACACAAGACTTTTTGGATGCAAGTCAGGGACCCAAAGCCTGTCATAGTCATAGTAGTGATTCAATCCCTAAAATAATGTGGGAGAACTGAAATTCGATATTTATATTTCTAAAGACATGTTCCTAACTACTAACATGGAAGTAGTTTTCCTTTCCCCTTACTTCTGTTTGTATGAACATTACAGTGACTGTGATTTTTGACTGCACTCAGTGAGATCCCATGGATATGAAAAAAGGTATAAGTAGATTGGCTAAAATTTCATTTTGTAATAGTATACCACATTCTCACTAACACCTATATCTAAAATTTGGGAACTGCCTCCAGATTTACCTCACGGGATTTTTTTTTTTTTTTTGTCCAGTAATGACTTTCACGCCAGTTAATGGAGTGGAATGGGAAAATTAATTTACCATTAAAAATTCTATGTATTAAAGAAAACCCTGGCTAAAAGTTACTTTGTTATGGGAATGAATTAAGCCATGCTATTTTCAAAACATACCATTGCTGGTGAGTATAGGGTAGAGGAAGTAATGAGAATTCATAGATACATATATCTTACTAATTTATTTCTCATACAGAAAAAGTTACCAAGGAGATTTTAGCTACAAAGGCAGACTAAGGGTTTCTGTAAGTATAAAGGCTTGGAGGTCATTATAGACAACAGTCTGTGTGAGAATCTACTGTTCTAAAAATGGTTTTAGCCTGAGTTGTGGACCAAAGAGCTACTGCAGCTTGAATGTGAGGTGTCTCCCACGATAGGCTCAAATACTTGAACCATTGTTCTCCAGTTAGTGATCCAGTTAGCAAGGTCTCGGAACCTTTAAGAGTCAGGACTTTGCAATAGGAAGTAATTCATTGAAGGCAGATATTGCGGTTACTAGTCACCCCTACTTCCTGTTCTCTATGTACATCCTGAGTGCAGATGACATGTGAGTGCCCAGCTTCATGCTGCTTCTACCATACCTTCCACCATGCATTACTTCAGGAAATGTAAGACAAATAAGCCCTTTCTCCTCCAAATTTCTTCCTGGTACTACTCTATGATAGCAGTAGAAAAGTAACTAATACAAGAACACTTTTGAGAAGCATACAGACACATGCACATAAATGCACATAGGTTTTTACATGTATACACATGTGTGTGGTATACATGCATTTATATCTAGGTTGTTCATCAATTTACCTGTCATCTATCTATCTCCCTATTATCTATCTACATCTAAATATTTGCTCATTTTTCCAAACAAGAGGAGATGATACATTGATGGATATATACCAAGTCTAGTATGTGAATCCTCCTTGTTGATGTTTTCATGATAGAGAAGCTTGCCTTGTCTAATAATTAGCATCCACATTATTTCTGAGTCTTCCTCTTGTAATGTTGAGATCTGCTCATGTACCAGATTGCATTTTGTTAGCATTTTATTAATAGATAATGCAAACTCCTTGTCACCAAAAAACCACAATGTGTATCTGATTGAAAAAAAAAAAAAAACTGTATGATTCAAGTGAACACTTTAAAGCCTTTCCCGCTGGACTCAGGTACATGCAGTGCCCAACGGTTTCAGGAGTTCTTCCCGAGACAGTTCTTTCCCAAACTTCCTGGGGAGTTCTTTCTGAGGTATTTGAAGATTTTGTATTTTAGAAGATCTCCTAATGGCATTTTTCTTTCTGGTTTTTAGGTTGACATTTATTCAATTGAATGGAAGGCAGTTTCTGTCCACATTGCAGCTTTCTTTGGATTCCACAATGACTCAGAGCAAAGAAGAAACATTTTTAATCCCCCATCTGATATTTACAGTTGAGTGCTACTTTTCTTGTAAAGCCAGGGACAATGAGAGCTTGATCATAAAATTAGGGAGTATCTCTCCCCAGTCTTCCACTGGTGAAATGGATACAGCATCCCTGGTCATCCTGTTAAGTGCTCTCTTCCGGCCCCCTTCCCTTCAGCTAGGTCCTCCTGTCTTGGTTACTACTTCCCAGTTAGTTCTGCAAAGTTAACAGAACTGTCTGAGAGCTCACAACCCACCCTGTACTTTTATGTCCTGTATTATAAGTGGGCTATTTTTATAACTGATCACTGTTAACAATTGGCAAAACCTCAGGCCCAGAATAAAATATGACTAGGGCCAAGAGAGGTAACAGTGACATTGATTGTATTGCAGGCCATGCTGTTGTTAGTGACAGCAGGGGAAGAGAGCAGAGGAGACAGAAAAATATGCTAGGCAGTAAGAAAGTCTCCCTGTGAAGATTTTTTTCCTGATGCCAGGGAACAGGCAAAGCTTGCCTGGTCAACTCAGCCCTGAGATCCATCTTACTCTTCATCAATTTAGCCACTGACTAGTGCCCTTCTGGATATAAAGTCTTTGACTTAACATCTCACATTCTGGCAGGGAACTTTACATCCCAAAGTCAAAAAACATAGGGAGCTTGAGTGTTTCAGAAAAATAATAGCCAACCCCCACTCTAAATCTGTATGAAGTTCATTCACAATAGCATATTTGCCCACAGAAGAAAGATAACATTAAAATGATTGTCTATCCTTTGTGTTTTAATAACAAAAGTCTGAAGATAACCTAAACACTCATCCCTAGAAGAATAGTGAATGCATTTTTAACTCGTTTAAGTTTTGAAATAAGAATATTACACCTGGATACTATATATTTTTATTTACACATGCTGATCATACAACGTATGCGTGTATTTGTTGTGTACTTATGTGCCATATTTGTAGAATCCAGAGGTCAACCTCAGATGTCTTTCCTTAGGAGCCATGTGCTTTGATTTTTGATTCAGATTTTCTTACTAAGACCAGGGACTCAACATGTAGAACTGCATGGGCCCTTCTATCCCTGCCACCCAAGCACTACAGTTACAGGTTCATGCTACAACACTTAGAGTTATACCTTTTAGAGGCTTAACTCAGATCCTCATGGTTATACAGCAATCGCTTTACCAACTGAGCTATCTCCTGATCCCATAACTATAAATTTTGAAGTGCTCACACAGTGTCTGTTTCCATTATAGAAATGCACATACCCTGAAGGCAGATACATCATTTCTAGAACAGCAGGAAGACCTTTAAAAGCTGTATGACAAATGAATTAGTATCATGACACCATCAAAAACACAGCACACATATATGCATTTGTATAGGATGACTTTTTTGAGTAGGATAATTTTTAAACTGTGTTCATTTATTTAAAATAGATAGGGGTATATGCTAAAAGCATTTCTAGGTGTACAATGCTTACAATGTCCTTTCCTCTAGTTAGTTTCCTAAAGAACTAACTAGAAAGAGGTAAACTATGTCTCGGTGTATAGCCCAGTGGTAGAGCATTTATACAGCCCTAGGTTTGATCTCTAGTACCAGAAATTAAAGGGAGATGTTGATACTGGGGAACAAAAATGTCACTTTTTTTGTACATTGATTTATCTACCTTGATGGGAGGAAAAAAGAAACCGGATAAGCACATAAAAACAAATAAATAACAGTCTTTTTCACTAATTGCAATCTGCTGTCCCTTAATATCATGCTGATGTCATAGTAAAAGACAAGCAGTAGAAGTAAACAAATCCAGCAGCTGTCAAAACTGCACATGAACATAGAGAGTTCAGCTTAGTTGTTGCATAGCTAGAGTTCTGAGCCCAGTTTGCTGTGGGTAGTTGGAATATAGAGGACTATCTAGCCTTTGTGATTACAGGTTGGATACCCAGACAGAACTGCACTGACATCACTTCCTGGAGTTACAGAACCAGGGCAAATCACTTACTCTCTTTGAAGCCCAGTGGTATCATATTAATGAATGAACATTTTGTTGGCTCAGCATCATGCTCAAAATTAAGTGACTGTCTATATGAGAAATGTAAGATACTTCCTGGAGCCTGTAGAGTCATCGATAAATCATTTTAAGAACCAAATGACTGTCTATAAAAGGATTGCTTTTCTGTGTCTAGGCCATGGCAGTACCTGGCACATGGCTTTATATGAGGTCCTCTAAGGAATTTTACGATGTGAGTTCATTCAGCACTGATGTAATCAATATGGCACCCCAGGAATGATACAGTATACTATAGAAAGAACATGAATGAGGGTTGAGAGGATTCTTTCAAACTTACTTTGAGTCTTAATAGGTAAATCTATTGTTCTTCCCAGACCTCCTCTCCTTTCCACCTTAGGACTTCCAGTGTACTGGAGCTAGCATAGCACAACTGAGTGTTTGTTAACTCTAGGCAAGCAAGAAGTGCATACAGACTCTTCAAGGCTCTGGGACACGTAAGCGGTGTGAATGCAGGCAGCATCTCAGAACTGGGAAAGACACAATTTCTTTGATTTTACTTGAATCTCCATGCTTTCTAAAATTGTTTCACTCTAAAGTCTCTAAGCATGTATATTTACCATATGGGTATTTATTTATAAATTATACATACATATATGTTCTCTCTATGTATAGTACATATTATATACAATATTATATAGAAATATACATATATATTATATACCAATTATATATACACATATATATTATATACCAATTTGACATATGACTTAAAAAGGCATTTTGAGATTACTTAAAAATCATTGTAAAAGTTCTAACATTTCCTTCAGTACCTGATGGAGTGCTTTGTGCATATGTGCATATTCTGGAATGTTAGTGTGTTCCTAGTTAATAGTTTTAGGGAATCCTCTCTGGAGACATTCTGTGCTTGCAAAAGAGGGTCCTCTAACTTCACAGACTGCATTGGAGAAGTCAGTAGTTCAGGCAAGAGCCCAAATCCACTTAAAAGTCAATATTCAGTATGAGTTGGTTATAAAGTTTCAAATTAGTTATCAGCCCTTAATACATGAATTTACAATGAATTGGAAAGTCAAAAAACACTGAATATATCTTTACTAACAACCTGAATGGTGCTCAACGCTCTCTGTCTCTCTCTGTCTCTCTCTGCCTCACTCTCTCTCTCTCAGCATGTGTTAGTGCAGGTTCCCTTGAAGGCCAGAACAGGGTAAATGACCTGCTGGAGTTAAGTTACAGGTATTTGTGAGCTTCACAATATAAGTGCTGGGAACTAAACTCAGGTCCTCTGTAAGAACACTATGGAATTTGAACTACTGACCATCTCTCCAGCTCCATTCACCATCCTTGGTTCTTGCCAAACCTCTTTTTCTCAGTTGAGAAGATACTTCAACTGTAAATATTTGAGCTGGCAACTTATCATAGACTGAGGCACTGTGGTAACAGAAATTCCTTGCCTCACCAATATTCCCTCTTCAAGCCACTCTCACATTTTACCCCACTCCCATTATCCCTTTAGATTTCACTCTGCCATGATACCCCCAAGGCTACTCAAATCATCTTCTTAAACTATTGTTTGTATCTGACCTGCTAAGATTAGGACTTTCTTTTTAAATAATAGAACTGTACAAAGCTCTGGGTCTATTTGGAGTCTGAGTAAAGAGATAATTTGTATTTTCCTAAACATATTCATCAATATAACATTTTATTCTTTCAACCAAGTGTAAAAATATCAATAAAAAGCCTGACAATTTTAAAACATGCTTGGAAATAAAGTATTGTACTGCTCAAGCTGTTCACACATCACTTGTTAACCCCCAAACCATCTATGGGATTATAGCTTGACAGCCACCAAGAGTAAGAATGAAGGATTTGATTGTCCCCTTTGTATAATAGTATAACTTAATCCCTAATCATAAAGTAAATAATGGTTTGTTGTCAGATAAGATTTTGATTCTCTTGATTGAAAACTGTCTATATCATGACACACAGGTTATTAATAGCGGAAGTTTTGGGTATACCTCAAAATTCTGAAGTATACGTCTCACCCTCTCCTTTTTGTGACACGGGCCCACTGATGAGCAGTGGGGTTGGACTGCTTGTACCACTCAAGAGACACCTGTCCCTGACCCTTGTCCTTTCAGGGTGATATAATGCCAGGGACACTCAGCAATCCCTCCAAGCCCTACGTCCTATCTAGGACAGTAGATTAGCAATTGGGTTCCCCCACTTACTTGACCCTCAACAGGAACATAAAACTCTGTTGTCATGTTATCAGCTGCTCTCAGTCAATGAATTTTATCTATAGAGACTTCCGAAAAGTTTTTTTTTAATTAATTTATTTTTTTATTACTTATTCACTTTCCATCCCGCTCACTGCCCCCCTCCTGGTGAATGACCTTCCACAGTCTTTTTACCTCTTCTTCCTTCCACCCTTCTCCTCTGAGCAAGTTTTTGTACCAATTTTCTCTCATTTCTAGGATCCTATGATAACCCTCCAGTGATTCATCCTATTTCCCCACAGTAGCAGGTTTTTGTCTTTTAAAAATTGCAAAAGCCAAGTTTTAAAAATGCCCTGCATTAAAAAAAAAAAAAATCTAAAGGCTCCTCTCCTCCCATGGTAGAAGGTGTGCTAAAATTTCTCTCTTTTTCCTAGGTGATCAGACTCAAGT
The DNA here is from genome assembly GCA_019843815.1 of Montemys delectorum. Classification (NCBI taxonomy): domain Eukaryota; kingdom Metazoa; phylum Chordata; class Mammalia; order Rodentia; family Muridae; genus Montemys; species Montemys delectorum. The sequence continues at coordinate 1,626 of JADRCD010078247.1, read as the reverse complement.
AAAGGTCAGAGGAAAAATAAATTTAGCTCAGGTGCAAGTGGTCAAATGGGAAGAGCCCATTACAGAGTTACAGTAGGGCCCCGATTACAAAGTTCAGCTGGTGGTGAGTGGCTGTATTGATCCCGGGGGAGAAGTCAGAGCAGCGAGCTGACAGCAGGTTCTGAGCCATATTTTTGTGCTGTCTAATCCTGGTATTGGTTGCTACTGACTTATGAGAAAAGTGAGCTCAGTACAGACTACTTCATTTTTGTTCTTTTCTTTATAAGAGGAAAGATGCATCATCAATAAAGACGACAGTTGAAAGCAGCTGTCTTGCATCGGCTCATTTCGGGTAACAGGACACTAAGGAAAGTCTGAAACCTGGGATCTGTAAATATGGAGTGCAGTGCATGGGAGAAGAAAAAGCAAATTATCCCCCACTCTCCCTCTTGACCCACCATACCAATCTCATCTATATCCAATAGTTCACCATCTGTGCAAAGAAACGAAACACACAGAAATTTAACAGAGAGAAAGGAACCCTAAATTTTGCTGTAATAACTTTTCTATTGTTTAAAGTAGGGCTCAGCAAAAAAAAAAAAAAAAAGTTTCCTTTTAGTGGAACTGGTCTTGCTATGGTTTGAATATATACTGCCCCCATCCCAAATCATGTGTTAGAGACTTAATTCATGAGGCAATGATGTATAATGTGAGTGGAACAGGGTACTCTGCCCTTGAATGTCTAGTATCCTTTTTATCATGAGACAGGCTAGCCTCCTATACGTTGGTAGTGGTTACCAGAGGAAAGAGTGAGCTCCTTTCCTCACTCCACCCTACTTCTCCTCTCCTCCCTTCCTCCTTTTTTCCCCTTCCTCTCTTCCCTCCTCCTTCTCTCCTGCTCTCTCCATGTCCTCTGCCCCTTCCATCTTCCAGCCTGGGACAGCACAGCCAAGATTTTGCTGGATGCAGACTCTTCTTTGGACTTTCCAGCCTCTGGGAGTAGAATTGTATAAAACGGTTCTCTGCTCTTTAAGGTCTCAGGTGTGCTGCTGGAGCAACACTAAAGAGACCAAAATAAAACAATGAAATTCATCAAGCCATACAACCTCTTTGTAAATAGCACTGTCATCCAGTGCTTGAAAGCACCAATAGATGGCACACAAACAGGCCTGCATGTTTTGGGTTTCTTGTTTATTTGTTTGTTTTGTTTTGTTTTTGCTTTTGTTTGTTTTTTT
>JADRCD010078241.1:0-10412 GCA_019843815.1 Montemys delectorum | reverse complement strand
TTTTTTTTTATTAAATAGTGAAGTTGCTTCTTGTGTCCGATTAAAAACCATGGGTCTCATCTTCTGGGATATTCTAAAGCTATTGTGAGGAGATCTATGACACTCTTCAGGCTCACAGGAAGCAATTTGCACTTGTACATTGTGAGGGAGTATGCAAAGACTGGGCGCAGCTTGGTTGCATTCACCAACGACGTGAGGAAAAGCAGAGGTAACATCATGAGGGTTTCCACATGCAGCCGTTGCGTTCAGTGGAGAGAGAGAATTCAATTATTGTCTGGCTGCTCACCGGAGCCTGCAGCAGGCTTTAAAGGCTGGGAGGACTTCTATAGTCTGACATATGGGCACCAATTAGGCTTTTATGGGTCTAAGGCATAAAATACTCACTGCTAGAGTTGGTTCCAAGTCGGGGGAAGAAGGCAGTGTAATTTGTCTCTGAGGAAATGTGGGAGCGTTTGCCACCACATCCTGTTTTGCACACTGCCCTGGGCCATGCCAGCTTCTTGTCTGGACAAATTTATTCTCAACAGTGGAGGGACATATGCTTGTAATATTAGGGGAGGGGGGCGCTGGAGATAAGGTGCAAATTGTCACTGCAGCACATAGCCCTCCCCATCCCCGCCAAGCTACCAGTCTCAACACAACTGATCAAAAATCTGTGCAAACTTCTGCCCCCGTCTCTGATCCCATTTCAAGGGACGCATCAACATTTGCTTTGTGCCTGTCCCCTCAGCTGCCCCAACTGGGCAAGTACTGACCATCAAAAGGTTTTTATTTACGTGAATAAATAAATAGCTGGGGAGGAGAGGGCAGAATCGATCTCACGGTGGTGGTGGTGTGGTCCAGTGGTCATGGGAGAGTATCTTGAGGAAGAACTGAAAGCCCAGAATGGTTTGCATCCTACTCAGGTTATAGGTCACCTGCTTGGGCCTTGCCAACCAACGCACTGGTTTGCTGCAGGCAAAGAAAATTTTGTGACTATCCTTTGAGTCAACTCAGCTCTACTCCCCATCTTGTGCTAAGAACTGAATTCAGGCTTCATATAAAGTAGGCAAGGGTTCTATAGTGCGCCCCTAGCCTAAATTTACATCCCTAAATCCATTGACTTAACTCTTGAAACCAGTGACTCTCAACCTTCCTAATGCTGTGACCCTTTAATACAGTTCCTTAGGTTGTGGTGGGCCTCAGCTATAAAATTACTTCATAACTGTCATTTCACTACCGTTAAGAATTGGGATGTAAATGACTGTGTTTTCCCGTGGTCTTGGGCCACCCCTGTAAAAAAGGACACTTGATCCTTGAGGGGTCACAACCTACAGATTAAGAAGCACTGCTTTACACTCTTACTCAAATTCTTGAAACACGTGACTACCGGCATCTTTCTCTCTATTACGTCTCGGTTTTCTTCATCTGTGAAATGGGATTAGTAACACATAGCTTTGGGGGGTTGAGAGAGGATAAAATAATGTAATCCATGTATGACAGGCTGCGCCCTGTCAGGAGAAGGGGGTACTAGTGAAATGTAGGCGGTCACATGTGCGTGCAAACGCAGTGTCGTGTTTGTGGAATCGCGCTGTGTGAGCTTCTGTGGCCCTTCTAGAGATAGATGCTCATGCCTGCAGTGTCTCTACTCAACTCCGGAGCCATCTAGGTGTCGGGTGACAAGACTATTTGGAGCCACTTTAAATCCAGACATAGACAGCTCTCCCTGATGGCCAATCTGTTTCTCAGCCACAAAGAGGCCATTTAGATAACACAGGCAAGACCGAGATGCGGGATGGCTGATAGCAGTCCAGATGAGGCAGATGGGGAGGGTGGGGGGTGAAGTAAAAGCCCTGTGCTGCCCATCCATGTCAGGGACACCTTCCTATGAGAGGCCTCGGCTGGTCCCCGAGGCAGGGAGGGGTGGGGGAATGTGGAGACCTTCCTTGGATTTGCAGCCTCACTTTGCAGATGAAGACACTCAGGTTGAGAGAGGTCAGCTTGTCCATGATCCCACTGTAAGATGGAGATTGAACTCAGTATAGAACCTCAGGTCTGCTACCACGAAGCCCCACAGTGCTTTCTTCAATGGGGTGAGTGAACATGGCTGGAGTCTGAGATCAGTAATGTCATCAAAGTCCCAGGGCCAAGAAGCAGGAATTCCTCCACAAAAGAAAGAAAAAGAGCGTTCCTATTTCGTTTTAAGTGAAACGCAATGCAATTTCAAACACAACTTTGATGTATATTTATTAAAAAGAAATGTAACCACTTATAAACTAAACAAAATAAAAATTAAGAAGCCCAGGCCTCTCATCAAACATTCCCTTATCTCCTTCACCTGGAGGTGAGCCTGTTAGTCCCCAGGGCATCCAGGTGTCTACAGTATAGCTAGGAGCTTTTGTTCCCACGGTGACACTGTGCATTCATACTGTTTATCGAGATGTGTCTCTGTTTACTTAATGATATACCGCGTACATCTTCTGGTTTCCACACATGAAGATGCTGTAAGTGGCTCTGCCAGCAAAGCATGATGTCTCACGCTGGTAACTCCATCACTGAAGGGGCTGAAGCAGGAGGAGCCTGAGTTCAAAACAAGTCCAGGCTGCTCAATGGGTTCCTCAGACCAGTGTGGGCTACATAGAAAACCTTGTTTGTTTTTAAAACAAACAAACAAACAAACAAACAACATTAAATAGTAAATTATATGGCTCTGCCATGTTTGACTGGATCAGCAATTCTCAATCTGTGGATCCTGACCCACTGGGGCGGCCAAGAACCCTTTCACAGGAGTTGCCAAGACCACCCGAATATCAGGTATGACATTATGATTCATAACAGTAGCAAACTGTTACGTTACAAAGTAACAACAAAAATAATTTTATCATTGGGGGTTATCACATCATGAGAAGCTATATTTAAGGGCCACAGCATTAGGAAGGTTTAGAACTACTGGACTAGACAGACAACTTTTAACTATCTCTCTAAAATGGTCACGCACCACATTCCTGCATTTCCACATGAATCTAAACAAGCCAGAAATAAGCATCATGTTCAAACACTCCGAGCACCTGTGTGAGCCCACCTTCCACGAATATTCTAGCATTGGGTTATAGGACATGTATGCTTCAAATCTTAATAGATTTAATTAACTCGCTTCAAATCTTAATAGATTTAATTAACTCCACTTTCAATGCCTGAGTGCTTTTTCCCACCGGGCATGCAGGCCAGTCTCCCCCTTCCTCACGCCCCTCAGCATTGTCAGCCATTCCTATACTGTTCTCCGTGTGCTGTTTCCTGTACACTCGTGAATTCAGAGTAGAACTCAGCATCCATTTGTTTGCTGAATAGTCAGTCTTTTTTGAAAAAAAATATTTATTTACTTATTAATTATGTATGTGAGTACACTGTAGCTGTACAGATGGTTGTGAGCCTTCATGTGGTTGTTGGGAATTGAATTTTTAGGACCTCTGCTCACTCTGGTCAACCCCACTCACTCCTGCCCAGCTCACTCCAGTCAACTCCGCTTGCTCAGTCCCTATTTGCTCTGGCCCAAAGATTTATTCGTTATTATATATAAGTACACTGTAGCTGACTTCAGACACACCAGAAGAGGGCGTCAGATCTCATTATGGGTGGTTGTGAGCCACCATGTGGTTGTTGGGATTTGAACTCAGGATCTTCGGAAGAACAGTCAGTGCTCTTACCCGCTGAGCCATCTTGGCAGCCCTCGAACTATCAGTCTTGGAACAATCAATCTTATCTTGAATCAGTTGCTTTTATACTTTGTCTCTTTTTCTGCCCCATTTTTGTTTCTTTTCTTTCTGGCTCACAGCAGATCTTTATAAATTAGTTTCTGCCCATAGCATGAGTAGCAGCTACTTATTTCCTATAACCACTTACTTATTTCCATAAAACAAATTTCTACTCGTATCAGGAGAGTTTTCAGTACCCTATCTTATCTCGTTCCATTGACCTGTGTGTTCACTCATGCGCTACCATTAATTCTGTCTTAATGCTGTAGGCTTGCATTACATCCTAACGGAAACTCATCCACAAATAAAGCTGGTTTGTTTGTTTGCTTGCTTGCTTGCTTGTTTTAAAGGGAGCCTTAGTTGAGGTCTCATAGAGACCGCCTTTCAATATATGCTTCAAGTCTGGCAATGTATATCACCAGTTCTTTCCTAAATCCAAACATGTCCCCGAGTCTTGGAGCACAAAGTAGTTGAACTTAGTCTAGTTGCAACAGGAGCTACTGTGGTGGGTACTGGGGAAAGGGAGCAACTTCATGCAAGCCTCTGGTCCTAGGAAATGTTACTATTGGTTTTTCAGTCAAAGAAAAGCTGGTCTCTTTCAATATGAAAGGACAAAAGAAAGAGGCTCAGACTGGTAAGAACATTTACCAGTCAGTTCTTACATGACCCCACTGTGGCTCTCTGTCTCATTCTTTTGATTCCATTTCCTAACTATTACATGAGAAACTCAATAAGGCTGTGAACTCAGCTAACCCTGATGCTGCAAGACTCCCAATTAAATTTCACACTTGAGTTTTAATTATATCAGCCTCTGGTCACAATGAAAATTCTCTGAGGCCAGCCATGGAAAGTCATGGTTCTCAGATCATGACTTGAACAGAGAGTTAAGGATTTTTGCTTCCTAAACATGCTCCAGTGCTCCCCAGAGCACCCCGCCAACACCACAGGGCACTACCGAAGGACATGTGCTTCTTCTCAGATTCAACCCAGTTCCCAGGGAGTGAAAAACTGCAAAGCTACTGCGTGGCATAGATGCTTAGTGTCCACTTCCTGTTGGTAAAGAGTTCCTCGATACAAAAGCCATAGTCACACCTAGGCTCATGTTTGAGGATCTTTCTTCTGGGACCACGCTCCTGATTTCTTTTCTAGGCCACAAAACACACACATCAGTATTTGAATTAAGAAAACAATATATAGAATCACTAGCTACCAAAAGGCATCTCGTTATCAAAACAGAAGGAATCTAAGCCTAAGAAAAAGATGTTCCTCCGAGAGAGGAGAGAACTATAGAAGGAAGAGCTGGGAAGACAGAGGGTGGCCCTTTTGCAGGCTGAATGTTAGCCCTCACCAGGGTACTGCAGAGATGTATGTACATAGCATTTCTGTGGTGAAGAAGTTTACCGGGGTAGGGCCCATTTTATCTGCAGGAACATCTTTCTGGGTGGCGAGGAATTCACCAAGGGGGGTGGGGCAGGTAAACTGGAGCAGATCTGAAGACACTGCAAAGCTTGGGGGTGGGGGTAGGTGGGTTGAAGGAGTTCTCTGAAGTGTGACAAAGGATGAGCTAGAGAGCAAGCAGTCAACTGGGGAATCAGAGGACCCAGGTTGACTTACAGGAAGTCACCTGCAGCCATGCTGGCTTGTTAGAGCTTGCTTGGGTCAGTCTAAGGATCAGTTTGGCACAGTCTAAAATCCCCTGGGAAGAGGGTCTCAATGAGGGGTAGTCTACGTTGGGTTGGCCCTTGGGCATGTCTATAGGCAGATTAAGTTAATTGATGTGGGAAGACCTAGCCCACTCTGGGCAACACCATTCCCTAGACAGAGGGTCCTGAACTGTCTAAAAATGGAGACGTCCAGCAAGCAAGGGAGCATGCATGCGTTTGTGGCTCTCTGCTCTTGCCTGGGATGGGATGTGACTTAGGTTTTGGCCAGCTTGCCTTCTCTACAAGGATCTCTCCTGAAAGTAGGACCTAAAATAAACCTTTTTAGCCCCAGGTTGCTTTTTGTCTGGATATTTTATTCCAGCAACCAGAGCAGAGCCGGTGTAGAGAAGGTGGTCCGCTAGCTGCGGGAGAAACTCACTACAGTGAGCTACTCTAGGCGGCTAACTACTGGCAGCTGTACACCCTGAAGCTATGGAGGTAAATACGCCTCTTCCTTGTGGATGACTTTCCAGCTCCATCCATCAAGGCACTCTCTGTTGATGAAGGCTACCAAGGAGGCAGCTAGGAAGGGAGAAACACTTGCAGGGCCAAACAACAGTCAACAGCAGAGTGAAATGAGCGAATTGGTTTTTGGCCAAGAGGAAACAAGGTAGCAACTGGCACTTGTACTAACTGTGTCTTTCAGATCCAGAAACTTTATTCTAGAAATCGTCTATGTTGGATAAAGGTCTAGTAGCAACAAGGGAACTAGCCAGTCCCCTTCCTGCCAAACACCCAAACGGATGCTCCATTTTTTTAGGTCTCCTCTGCTTCTCCATATCATGGCTTTGGCATCTACCATGTTATCAGCACCTCCTTGCTGACTGACACGTATCAGATTGACATCCTTGTGCAGAAAAAGCTCAAGGGATATATGAGCTTTATGGAAGATGCTCATCATCATCCTCATCATCATCCTCATCATCATCATCATCATCATCATCATCATCATCATCATCATCTTAACAACTTCACTTCTTATAGACAGAGTCAGGATTTGGGAGTCCGTTTTATTGGGTGTGAGAGTAGTAGGGGCCTGAAAAGCCTTTAAGCAGCAGTCAGAGTTTCTCCTGAGATTCAGGTCACAATTTCTTGACAAAATTTAAGACCCCTTTTGAAGAACTCAGACTACTCTAAGAAAAAAAAAAAAGTAACAACCCCATCCCTAGGTCTCTGGACACATTTCAGAAATACACATCCCTAGCCCCCATCCTGAGACTTACAGAATTAGATGCTACCCTGGGCCCAGGATTTGTGGTTCAGCAGATCCTTAGCTATCAGAGGAGCTCACCTATGAGAACCACAGTATGAGACTGACCTGAAGTGTGGCTTCCCACCCACCCTCAGCCAAACACATTGAATCTCTCAGGCTTAGTTTCCCTGTCACTAGACTAACATGCAGAACTTATAAAGTGCCTGTCCACCTGGTGCTCGAAAACAGTGTAATTTTGTTCTTTTCTCAACCACTGCTCATGGCCTAGTGATTGAGTAGGCTCGGAGTGTTTCTTTTTGCCTTGTGTCTTGCTCCCTGGCCCAAGCTGGCCTTGAACACCTGGGCTCAAGTGATCCTGAGACATCAGCTCCAGAGCAGCTGGGTTTACACATGCTCACCATCACATCCAGCTTGTGTGGGCCAGTGTTTTTAAAGAGCTTGAAATAGCAAACACCAGGCCCACAGGAAATAGTCACTGACAGGGTCACTGGCACACATAGAGGTGATATTTCTCCTAACACCCACACTGTGCCAACCTTATACCGGGCATGGGCATGAGTCCTCTGCACATGACACCTTAACACCCGCTGCAGGAGATGAGTATTATGTATAGTCATTGCTAAGGAAACGAGGGAACCAACGTTCAGAGAACTTAAGGGTCTTCTCCAGATTGGGCAGCTATCGAGGGAGAGAACAGAGGTTTAGAACGAGGCTTTCAATTCCTAGAGTCTGAGTTCTTAGGCAGTCATCTGGGGGGACCTTCAGGAGGGTAAGGGATGGAATACAACATCATGTGTTACAAACTTTAGTCTTCAGAAAACAGGAACGATTTGTAACCAAAACATGATGATAAACTGCATTGCCTCCAGCCTGAGGTTCAAATCCCAGAAAAGGAGACAAACACTCAGCAGAGACCCAGGGACGGGCATTGGCTGTGTCTCCATCCTTCTCAGGGCTAACAACCTGGGAGGCAGGAATACATCACCTGTCAGTCTCTGTGGACCTGGTACTCTTGGGAGGTGCCCAGGACATGTGAATGAGTGAGTCATGGAGGACAGAGTCGAGGCATAGAAAAAAAATCCCAAATAGCCTTGGAGAAAGGGCAAGCCGAGGCCAGTGAGACCCAGTGAGACACAGGTCCTTTGTGCCTGCTGGCATGGGGGTATGGGGGTGAGACACAGTGAGAGTGTGTTCTCCTAGAGAGCCCAAAGCCACAGGAGCAGAAAGAGGAGCAGCTGTCTGAAGGCTGAGGAAGGGGCATGGCTTTCCTACGTCTCTCAGCCTGGAACGTGGCCTTTGACAGACTCAGGGGAGTTACGTATATCCACGTATAGATATGCATGGATATATCTTTAAAAACAAAAATATCTTTTAAAAAAATCAATAGCCTTACATGATAAAGGATTATCTGTTATCTCTCATAATCCAGAGCCTGGAGTCCACTTGTTGGCCAGAGGCTGGGCAAGGCTACCAAGACTGAGTTTCTTGCCATCCTCTATATGTTAGCTGTGCTCCCATCCCTCATGGTACGAAATGCCTGCAGAAACCCCAGCTCTCACCTCCCAACACATCCATGTCAAGAGGAGGAGGATGGTACTCCTCATTCTCTTAGCTTTTCTCCAAAGTAAACTTTTCCCAGAAGCCTCCTCTCAAACTTGATATCTCATTGTCCAAAGTGGTTCTGGATGCTCACATCTAACCCTGTTCTGGGATAGGAGGTAGATAAAACCACCATAAGTAATGTAAACCACCAGAGTCCACAACCCAGGAGAAAATCTGAAACCCAAAGTCAGAAAGAGCCAGATTGATAAGCTGTTAAATAGACTCTGCTTAACAGAGCAGGTGGATATAATGATACCCCCTTGTCTCTTTAATACCTTTTTTTTTTGGCTACACTTGACATTTTAAACTCTTTCAAAGGTCCAAAATGTGCAATTTGATGAGTTTTGACTTGAGTAGCTATTCTTCTGAAGCTATCATTACAATCACACTAATGAAAAAACCATGACTCCAAAACCCCCGCCTCATGTAACTGACTGACTTCCCATCCGATAGATTAGCTTGCATCTCCTAGAATTATGTCAGTGAATATGCATGCGGTGTATCTGTACCCTTCCTTTTTGTCTCTCTGCTTTCACTCAGCAAAATGTTAATATTTGCTCAAGTTTGAGGGTATTAACAGTTCACTATTGTTACTGAATACGGGTCCACTGTTGTGTGGCTGTGCTACAATGTATCCATTCACCTGGGCATTTGGCTTGTTTCTAGTGCTGAAAACGAAAACAAAAACAAACTTACACAAGCATTCAAGTAGAACATGTATGGTCATCACACATGGGAGGGTGCCTATAATGCCCTGAATGTAACTCTTGGAGGAATGTCTGGGTTCACTGTGGGAATAGGTTTAACCTTGTCAGAAACACTTTCTTTCCCAAGTTGTTACACCATTTAAGTCACACCAGCTGTGTTCCAGTCTCCCAGCTGTTCAGTATCCCCGCTTGGCAGGGCAAGTGCTTAGTTCATATCCGTATGGGTCAACAAGTCCCTTTAATAACAAATGCCCTCAGCATTCCCTCCAGTATCCTAAACCAAAGTTGAATATTACACTTGCCTGTGATGTATCTTTCTTTTTAAGAGCTAACCCAACATAATGGGTGCCCTAGCCATGAAATAAAAGAAAAATAGAAATAAGACTGTTTCTAATGGTGCCATAGTATATGCTTAAGGTAGTCTAAATAAAGGACTTCCTAGAGGACTCACTGCTGGCACCTGCAGTGGAAGGACTGTGTCTCTGTGACAGTGCAGAGCAACACAGGTACACTTGGCCACAGACACCAGAGGCAGCCTTCCCACCAGCGATGGGATTTTCCCAGAAAGTGACAATCAGACAACCCCGAGCCCAGACAAAAGACAATGTGGCACACTCCTCCTTGACTGCCCCCGGTGTTTGTACTTGAGTAAAATGTAATGTACAGTTTCTATTAAAACTGTAGAAAATTGATTTGTGTTTATTTTTAAAACTAAGTGAGGGTCTCCTCTCAGAAGAGAAGAGATTTATTTGCGTTTTTCCTCTCGTGAATGTCCACTGAGGCATTCGGGAGGCTCGGGGGAAGGAGCTTTGGTTGCATTTGGTTGAACTGAAGAAATCTCCTAAGGCTATTATTGGCACAGTTTGGAAGGTTTATGAACATGGGCTATAAATTCTTAGTGTAAAATAGAGCCGTATCCATGCTAAATTCCCTGCGTGTTGCTTCTGTAGTTGTGTAGGAGAATGTCCTTGGGACTAGGGAAGATAAATTGGAATAATGAGAGGTAAATTATTGGGGGGACTGTAATTAATCTCAAATGCCTCAGCCAGAGAAAGAGACAGACAGACTGACTGAAGGACAGAGAGACAAAAAAAGAGAACAATCTGCCCCTTCCTTGGTGTGTCCTTACTGTTGGGACTCAACCCAGATGGGAAGTTACACAACTGAAGTTCCTTGCTAGGGGTCAGGAGAACAGCCAGGTCTTCTCACTGTGTCTCCTCTGCCTCCATCCTCCTGGGGGCTGCCAGGATCTACAGCTTGCCTGCCTGTGATCTTACTCTCCAACTCATGGAATGCGCATCCAGATTCTGAGTCAAATTTTAAACCCTTGTATCATCGATGAGACAAATAACTCACGAAGGGAAACTCCAACTCCCCTGGTAGCAAGACCCACTCACTCTCCGGTGGTCCTTTTACTGAAGAAGAAGGAGGAGGAGAAGGAGAGGGAGAGGAGGAG